>CM060947.1:202869562-203092062 GCA_030765055.1 Mantis religiosa | reverse complement strand
TCGTTGGGAGAGTAAGGATCTTGTTTACTAAATCCCGGTTCATGATACACTGTGTCTTCATGGCCGCATTTCAATGGCTGAGAAACAATACGTAATTCTCCAAGGATACATCAGCGCATTCGGAATTAAAAACATGACAGGTCGCTGCGTTTATCGATGCTAAAGGAGAAGTCGCTGCGTTTATCGATGCTAAAGGAGAACATTTCATATAAAAATGTGCTTCATGTCATATGCTGGCACGTGCTCTTACTTTCCTTCCCCATTGTTAATGTACTTACACGAAGGGTTGTACAAAGCGGGTGCTACGATAAAATTAAACAGTTCCCTAAGTACAATATTTATTAGGGTGGAAAGTAATGTACACATGATGTTTAATTTACGTCTTTTCAATGTAATCAGTGTCAGATTGTGATGAATTTCAGCTTGTTTTATATGCAACATTATTTAAAATTAATTTTAATTCCTCTTAATTTTATAAGGCGGTCTGGAGTTTTTACAATAACACGCAACCAGTTATTCACATTAACTACTTCAAAAACTTCCTGAAACAGTAAATATCTGATTTTATCCACATTATTTTCAAAAAAAAAAAAAAAAACTCGCCGTCGGACTTCCTGAGGTATCAAACAGTTGACTGTAGGCACTTAAATTATAGTATGTTAAAAGGTCATTATGTTACAGATGTTGAAATATGCAGCATCGAGAGAGAGAGAGAGAGAGAGAGAGACAGAGAGAGAGAGAGAGAGAGAGAGAGAGAGAGAGAGAGAGAGAGAGAGAGAGAGAGAGAGAGAGAGAGAGAGAGAGAGAGAGAGAGAGAGAGAGAGAGAGAGAGAGAGAGAGAGAGAGAGAGGTAAAATTTCACAAAGTGATGGCACAGTGACCGAGCGGGATGGCTTAGGCGGTTTCGTCTGGGCCCCGCATTCGGAAGACACGAGTTCGGTTTCCGTGGCTGAACTACCTTACAAAGGATATTTTCGACGGCAAAAGCCGAATGCTTGGTAGGTTAATTACCTACTCCGAATTTCCTGTCCCTCCACTTTATTTCCTTTATCATTTCATATGATCTTTCATCTAGTAATCTCGTTTAGGCTCGAAGTGTCGATGGCTGTCTCAGCGATGAATGGCAGGATGATATACCCCGAGTAAACCAATTATTCCTGCGGTAGAAGGTTGCTGGTCCCCAAACCCAGGTCTCCGAACCATAGTAGGGTCGGATGTCCGTTGTCCTGGCCTGCCGGGTAAGTCTCCATCTGAGTGAATTGTAGATACCCTGCCCTATTCACTCTAATGACTCCTTGGGACAGTTAAGTTAATGCCAGAGGCTCTACTCCCATTAGTCCTCGACCCGTAGGATCAAGAACCCGGCCTTCTTCTACAAGGGAGTTACCGAGCTGTCCCGAAAGGGCGACCGGCGCCTCCGTGGCTCTTTCCATAAGGCAAGACCCAGAGACTAACAAGCCGCCCCATCTCGTCCTGTGCACTCAAGACGGGATGGAAGTGGATACGCCACTTACTCCTTGGGACAGCCGCTCTGTGTCTCCTCTGTCTTATCCTTCCTCCCCTGCCCCACTTGTAGACATAGGTACAATAAACAAATTGTGGTTTCCGTGCCGACGAGAGTCCACCGCGAACTAATCCAGTTATCCAGATGGCATACTAATGTTTATGTGACTCCGAAGAATTAACATTGGCATAGCAAAATATATTAATATATAAACAAATGAATAAGAAAAGGAAAATTCGAGAGTAATAGCTAAAATGAGCTTCTTGAGAGCTCTCAGTGGATGTAGAAATAGAAATAGAAATAACTGAAGAAAATGTTCGCAATTCAGTAAAATAGAACACCTATTTCTGAGATGAAGAGACATTGGCCATAAGGACGAGGTATACCTAGAGAGGGATTAAACCTTGTATTAGATGATGACGATGATTATGATAATGATAAAAATGTCTACACATTTATCCCAATAATAATGCAGTAGATATAAAGTAGAGATTGGTGTAGAATACCAGACTGAGTGCAACACACGAATGTTTTGATTGTTTGGCATTCGTGTTCCTTCTGCATTCCATTAATGGGATCCTTATCGTGCTTCCCTCTTCTTTGAGACTGTAATCCCATTGGTACATATTGCAACCACTTGGGCCACCTGGTTAGATTCTTCTTGCATCATTACTACTAAACAGACTCGATCCTACCATGTGGGAATAAAGTGTACGAGTTAAGTTCATTACAAGTTCAAAAATTACACACTTATTGATAAATTTAGATATTCCAACATATTACCTGCATGTGCAACTGGTAATTACATAGTTTAGTTTCACAGATAGAATCCAACAAATTGTACCTTTTCTTATTCACGACTTTTTCTTTAACTTCGGAGACTGTCGCCTTACTCGTCTGCTTATTAGCATTACTATACTTACTAACATTTCCACTGATATACTAACACTGCCATCTATCCGTACGCATGGCGCATGCGTCATGTTACGTACATTGTTCCAGACTTTTGCAACATTGGTCTACAAAGTTCTCCCTCGGACCACTTCCGCTACAACGTTAATAATTACGAAACTGCAATAAAATTAATGAATTTAGAATAATCAAACCCCTATGTATGACAATATTATATTCTTTGAGAGTCAATAACTGATAAAATAAGGCAGTTCCGGTAGCACTGACTCGATTGAAGTTTAAAATCGGCTGCCATAGATATCATTAACGAGGGATTAAACAAACGAGTCCATAAGGAAAGAACGCTTAATAAATGAGAATATTGCGTTATGAGAGAGTAAACCATACCAGATTACAAGATCCACGAGATAAATATTAGGACGCAGACCAATTGGATTAAAAATAAATGAAAATCGCCAGTGGTGTAAATTGACGTGGTGGCTATGTATATACTGTAGCATGCTTCCTTCGTTATCTGGCTCCATATCTTCAAATCCAATATTACCTCCACTCTCCCATCCAATTAGCTCGAAGCCGTCCCAAAGAAACGCTAAATCCAGTCTAATCTCACTTTCTCAGTTATCGTACCTTTTGCCTCATCCTCTTTCTCCTCTTCTTACCGGCTCGGTTGAGGTGGTTTTACACCGATGTGCTATAAGCCATCATCAGAATTTCTCCCCTAATGGCAACCCTATCCTTTTTCAAGGTGTGGTGCCAAATATTAATAAGCGTAAGCAGAGAAAGCTTAATTTCGCCAAATTAGCACCGGAAAGAATGCTTCAAAGAACTCCAGTGAGGGAAAGCTATGAAAGAGCGTCTTCCTGTTATCTGCTAATGATCCAAATGCTCATTCAGCAGCTAGCAACATTGACAGCTCGTGCAGTGTTCCTAATTAACGACTTTCCTCAGGACTAATAGAAGGCTTTTGTTCACTTCACGACGCAAAAGGCAGTACTAAAAGGAATGCATTCAAACATATCGTGCAGGTATTTATGTACAATTCTCAACTTTTGAAAGCTGAAGTAATGCATTTAGCAGTATTTAACAATAGCTATAAAACTTTTATCATCACAGGTTTGCGATCAGACTGCAGAAGGGAACATTTCACACACTTAGACTTACATTACGTATACTACCGCTCAGGCCACGCCGTGGCTCAGTGGTTAGACCGCTTGGCCATCACCAAGGCGGCCCAGGTTCGATCCCAGGCGACCGAAAAGTGAGATTTGTGGTGGACAACATGGCGCTGGGGCGTATTTTCTCCGGGATCTCCGGTTTCCCCCGCCATCTCATTCCACCGGTGCTCCATCTTCTCTCATGTATCATCAGTGTCATCGCCTGCGGTGCCGTATGTTATAAAAGCGGGCGTTAAACACCACATTTCATTTCAATTTCTGGAAGCAGAATATGTCAATAAATTACGTTTACATTTGAGAAGATTGCTGCAATAATTTACAGACAGTATAACTAAGAGTTATTTCCAGGCTGTTATGCTGTGGTCTGCCGTGGTCCACCATAGTAGTGGACGAAACGACTGGTAAATCGAACTCCAGCAGACCACGGCATAACAGCCCGGAAATAACTCTTAGTTATATTGACTCCGGCCGTGAAAGCCCACGCTCTCTTTACAGACAGTGTCCAGTATTCACGATGACCTGCCAAACTGTGCTTCTAGAAACGCGTACTTTTTCAGCTTCTCAACTATGTATTTTAAGTATAGTATTGTAACGCGAGCGCTGGAACACCCTATGAAAGCAGCTGAGAGCGGGAGACGAGGGAGGTCCGTGTTAGTTACGCCCTCCCCTCGTTTGTCTTATAGTGGTGACAGGCGGTGGTGACGGAGGAAAACCATGACTGTGCCGTCTGTTTCTCCTACACCTGATTCTCGATCTTTCGTTTACTGGAATCTTCGCCTGGGAACCAGAAAAGCGGAGAAGTGGGCGAGATTCCTATATAAAGGGGGGTTGCAGACAGACAGAGTTAGTCAGTCAGTCAGTTGGTTAGTGAGTGTGAGCGAGGAGACAGTCGCAGTTCTTGGTGACGTGTTAATGAACGAGAAGATTGTGCAACGGAAGACTGTACGTAACTGGTATGTGCATCGGAGTTTATGTAATCGCGAGTACAAGTGAAATTGTAACGGACGAACTGGTGAATCTTCATTGTGTGCATTACGTAATTCTGTGTAATTGGCAAGTATCAAACTGTAAGTCGGTGGAAATAAAGAACATTGTTGAGTTTGTGTAATTGGACTTTCATTTCACGAACCCACAAAGTCACAGTATTATTACTGGCAATATTTAGAAACTCCCTGAATATTGATACCAAAATTAAGGGATGAAGGAACCATGTATTTGTTACAACACGAGCAGGTGCAGTTGATCGAGTCGTTTAACAAAAGAGACGGAAGAAAGATGATTCTTAGCAGGGATTTTAAGTGGATAACACCTGACTCCGTTTGAAAAGGCATTGTTCGGAACCTTAATAATGACACGGCCTTATGTTTTTCTTACAGTAATTTAATAATGTTTTGAACAAATTCATTTATAAAAGCGCAAATAACCTATTGTCGTTTTCAAATAAATGCAATGTTATTAGAAACTTGACTTAATATTGGTTGTGTAAACACTCGGGCTCGTTCATCTGTTATGAGTGTTTTGGGCATATAATGCTAAGTATCCTCTCGTGGAAACTTCACTGGCCATTTTGTCTCACTATGCCCCTTAGAATGAGAGCACAACAGAAACAAGGTTTACACACCCTTACCAATTTAATTTCCATTTTTTTCTTGTACCCCTTGGAATAAAACGTTTATTTCAGTTTAAATCAGAGTAGGGTATTTCAGTATTTTAGCGTAAACATCAATGTCATAAAATCGAGTAAACATTGCATTCTTTGCCCACTTCGGTAGCGTAGATGGTAGCGTGTCTGCCTCACGTTCAAGAGGTCCCGAGTTCGAATCTCGGTCAGGGTGAGTTACCTGGATAAGATTTTATCCAGGGTTTTCCCTTATCCTGACAGACGAATGTCGGGTAACTAAGCTCCATGGACCCCGGATTCATTTGAGCATCATTTCACCCATTTCATTAAAACAAAATTGCAGTGTTTCATTTCGGTCGCACATAACTTTGCAACCTCAAGGGATTTGTAAAACATATCGATTGTACTTTTTCTGTGATTGATAGGTTGATTTATTAGTGCTTCTTCTCTTGTCGTTTCCAAGCCTCTCATCTGATACTATTTAGGTAAAGCATGATGGATATGGAGATCTCAGGGCAATGTGACGAGGGGCAATACCAATAAATTGTTGACTAATTGCACTTTATTAACATATTTGCACTATTTATTTATACTGTCCACCGTTGAAAATGGTTCCACCACACTCGCACCTTGAATTTGTAATTGTCAGACACATACGTTTGCACACCTTCGGATTCCTCTGTTAGACTGGTACTGACGCTTTGTCTCTCTGCATGTACCTACATAACTTCTTTGAAAGGAGTGAGTTCGATTCCCTCTCTAAGCCTTCGTGCCGTTATGTTCCGTTAAAATCTTCGCAAAAGTTAAAGGCACACTACAAGGAATCCTAAGTTTTCTCCTCCTACCAGCGCTGCCGAATGTGATACACGCATCTCACGCGTCTGAACTGAGAACATTATCTTAATTAATTACACTCGGATAAATATTTTATAATGAAATATGCCTATCTTATAATAAGAAAGAGTTTCACATTCTCATCCTGACTGTACAAAACTCCTGTCTCTACGATACTTAGAACACGAGTGATGCATGTTTTATCTTCATATGGTTATGATTACTCAACATCCATCCATTCAACACAGATAAGCCTGCAAAACACCACCATTCCTTCTCCATAGCACTTACCTCAAGCGTAAATAAACAATGCACCTATTCCACTCACTTTGAAACTGACCGAGTTGATGTATATTTGGCGACTACTAGCATAGGCCTATGCATATTTACGCTTAATTGCATTTTGTATCGGTATGATTAACAATTGAAGAACTTTAAAGTATTCTATCAGTAATGAATAAAACAACAAAATAATTAAACGGAATGTTCAATATTGTTGGTGAAAACATTAATTTATAAATTAAATCACCCCTAGGAATACATTTGTGTCACAATTTGGACTACTTCGTAAATGTTACATCTGAGAAATCATTTGAAACAAATCTAGTATCAAGTTTACTTAAGGCAAAGCTACAGTGAAAATTCCAAATTCTATAATAATAAACCTATCATTATGAAAATTTAGCCACATAATTAAAGTATCATTTTAAACCTGCATGCAAATTTTTAAGTTGCTAAACCAAATAGTTAATTAATTATTAATTATTTTTTGTGCAAATATTGTAAAAATTAAAGATGTTCTACGCGTCAAAAATTTGAGATTTAATTTGAACCTTTGTTTTTGGCTAGTACAGAGCAATTTTAAAACACCCACATTCTTCTTTTTTTGGAATACTCTTGTAGCACTTGTTCTAAATTATTTTCCACGTGTTAGCTCTCAAAATTTGAAAATATTAACTTATTTTATTACTTTACACCATATAATTTTCAAAACATGAACACTAACAAAAAAGAGGAATTTGAAGTTTCTTATTTACATAATATGGACCTGTCCTGTAAGTTTCACCAAGTTAAATAATATACTTTGACGCGTGGGGCATTTTGTATACTGAAAATGTTAGAAAAAAAGTTTCTCAAAAAATCAATTTTAAAGTCATGATTGTTACTTTTAACGATTATTAAAGGTCTCTTTAAATTGTTACGTGATGGTCTGAAGTGGTGCAAATGATCAAAATAGCATGTCATCTATTACTACAAACCCTAAGCTACCAAAAATGCCAAAAAAAAGAAAATTCCATGATTTTCAACATTTTCGGCGAATTTTCAGTGTAGCCTTGCCTTAATTTTTCATTCTGCTGGTGTGCATTCTTGACCTAAATAATGTGGTTATAGTTGTGCTATTTTTGCACAAACACTTTGGATTTGTTTGGATTTAGAAATGAATAAAACAATCCAGAAAGAAGTTGGACTATGCTCAATCTCCAAAGCAGTGAAAAGCATGTGTGACAGACGTTCTAAAAGTTTTCGGCGGTGCTTACAATATAAAGACTTGCTCTATTTCATTAAATTGTTTCTTCTGCTCCATTCTCACGTCGAGCCTATCTGCACTCCACACGTGTTTGCTTTTTGAAGCACCGAGAAGGAAGACACCCATCCCCATTTCCTTCTTTAGACAGACGTGTGGTGGATTGCTTCCTTTGTTCTTGACATTTTTGCAAAGGTATTTCTTGAAAAGTGAGAAACAAGCGATTTAAGGAAGCGTGAATAATGTCTTATTGGTACTTTCTGACTTTTATATGTCTGATTTAGTCCCTAATAATCTTATGTTTAAACATTTTTCCCACGAGAGTGAAAAATAAATCGCATTTGTAAAGTACAAAAAAGATTGCAGTCTTTATATCAGCATATAATAAAGCTGCAACAGTAATATTTGATAAGGTTTTATGTTGGGTCAATAGTTGATACCAAGTGTTATAACAGGCAATCTTAAGGGCACTGGGAGGTTATTTTTACCCAGTCAGGGCTAGTTTATAGCGATATTGAAATAAAAATATATAAAAAACTAAACATTGCTAGAAATTTAACCTTGGTGTGATTATAGTATAAGGATGTGTGCATTTATCTACGGTATAAAACTCCTTGCAAAAGGGGCATAAGGCACTCTGTGTATCCTGAAAAAAGTACTACACCCTATACTTCAGGTCTAGGTTCCTTGTAGGAATTTAAAGCGATAAGAACCAATCTTTTTCTTAAATAAGATAAAGCACAGTTTTATAATCTAAACTTAATAAGAAGCATACATAAGTTATACTATGCACATGAAAAATTATTTAGTTGTCTTAACAAACAAACAAAGTAATATTTTTAAGGACTGAAATTTATTTTCCCTCCATTTTATAAATCATATGAATATGAAAGTTAAATTAATGTGTTCACGGATAATTAACAAATAAGCACTAAAATTTTGTATCAATATCTTTTATACTTTTTGAGAAACATGCACCTAAATTATGAAAAATCAATGTTTTTGGAAATCACGATCAACGATTAAGCACCATTCTTTTTCAAATATACATACTCTCAGAACCTGCCTGAACCATATTACTGCTCAGTTGGATTTTCCTCATCTTTTGTTTTCCTTTTCTTACTTCTAGCTCTACTTTCAAGCAACTGAGCTGTTCTTTTTGCCTCTGAGAGTTGACGCACATCTTTTTTTAGACATGCTGTCTTCATATTTTCACCAACCTTTATACCCTTTTTTGTCATTACTTTATGCCTACTACTGCTCCCATCATTATAACAAATAAAACTGTCATATACACAAATTTTTTAAGGTTTTGCCCCAACATGCACAATTTTTGGAGTTCTTTCCCATAATATATGATGAAAACTTTCATTTGGGTATTGGGTTCGACCATGCAAGGACTTTCTCAGTAATTAATCTTGAGAAAGTTCCCTAAATACTGGAATTTCCAAAAGAAGCTCTTCTGGAAGAGAGTGTTTATGTTTCTAAGTGGGTTAGTTCAGAAATTTCAAGCTTTGGAAGTATGCTGAGTGAAATGTGTATGCAGAAGATCAGAAAGTGGGCGTGTCAGTGCACCGCCATCTTTAATTTGATGGATTAAAGAGCTTTAATACCACCCGATGCCCTATGTTATATATACAATTTAAAAGCTGAAAAATTATATAATTTTTGAACAGTAAAAGCAAAAATCGATTTTTTGAAGCCCATCGACCTCCCAGTGCCCTTAAGGCAAAACACACACACACACACACACACACACACACACACAAACACAGAGAGAGAGAGAGAGAGAGAGAGAGAGAGAGAGAGAGAGAGAGAGAGAGAGAGAGAGAGAGAGAGAGAGAGAGAGAGAGAGAGAGAGAGAGAGAGAGAGAGAGAGAGAGAGAGAGAGAGAGAGAGAGAGAGAGAGAGAGAGAGAGAGAGAGAGAGAGAGAGAGAGAGAGAGAGAGAGAGAGAGAGAGAGAGGGGGGGGGAGGGGCAGGGGGGGGGTAGAGGGGAAAGGGGGAGAGGGGGAGAGGCTCAAAGTAAAATTCGGCTGAGCACCCCGCTTCGCGTTATAACATTCTCGGTTGCTATTTCCTGATTTGGGCAGTTTCGAGAACTGTGCGCATGTGCGGATGGAGCACTTTATGGTGCGAAGCGGAAGTGGGCAAGCAGATTAAGCTTGGTGTTTCAACGTGCAACATGCCAAATGGAACTCGCTGCCCAGAGGCTTATGCGAGGCTTAAGGCTAAAATGTACATCGCATAGAGAAGCTCTTAACAGGTACGAGCTGGGAAAAGTAAAAATGTGTTCAAAGGAGTCTTGTTTTTCTAAATTTAGCTAACGTTAGTCATGCTCCGTGCGCCTGAGCTATGGTTCCCCCTTAAATAATAATTAAGGAGATTCATTTTTCAGGTATTGATGCTGCAGTTGGAGATGCCAACGTCGTACATATTTGGGAGTCCAAAGACCTATTAACTGTTGCTGCAACTATATGTTTTGTTACAAATAATTAATATAAAACTAATTCTTTGCAATCTTCGTGTGCTTTAATGTAGGTATGTTACATATTTTGTTGGAGGCGCCCATTGCTTTCCTAGAAGTACTCAATATTGAAAGTCCAAAAACTCTTGAAATGTGTAATATGAAAGAGTTCGCGAAATTCTTCCCTCCCAGCCCTTCTTTACAGACCTTCTTTTTCTTGGGAAATTATTTTGTTTTTATCCTGTACGCATTTATATACTGACTCGAAGAAAAAAATATATACTGTAAGCTCCTAATTTGTTTTGTGAGTTCCTGTTTGTTCTAGTTTTGTAAATTTGGAATTCCATATATAACAAAAATTAGCTACAGGTAAATATATAACTCGTTAAAATATATGTTAGTGCCACAATTTATTTCTGTGTCATTTAACCTTGGTAAATGTTTCATATTGTATCTTGTATTTTAAAATGTACAAGTTAACCTTCTGCTCACGTTATTTTTTCCAATAAAAGAAATGATTTTTTAAGAAATAAGATTCCACTTAGAAAGTCAGCCATAAGTTTCTTTAATTGGCTTTCCCATTTGTTCTCACTGTCTTTAAAAATTAATGAATAATATGAAATAGTTTACTAATTATATAGAATACTTGTAAATAATAATATTAATATTATTCTTATGTTTGAAGTGTAAATTCCAACCTAAAACAAGCTTGTGTGTTGTGAGACAAAAAATTGAGAAAGCAAGAAAAAGAATCGGGAAAAAGAGGTTTTGCGAAGCTAACAGACTGACTAATGGATGGATGTTACTTGTAGGCTTATGGCCAGGGGACCTTAGTCAGCGAGTAAATTTTGGGTCATGTATTTGTACAGGATATATAATAGTTCATGTTCGATGTTAAAGTTATTGTAATGAAATTGTAATTGAAACTGTACAAATAAATATCACTATCGCTATTACTGGTTAGCAAAATCCAGAAGCGATATCTTTCGCTACCATATATTCGAATTTTAATGAAAACATTAACATAAAATTTAATATTAATGGCACTAAGAGTGAGCCTTATCTGAGGAACTTACTAGGTAATTGAGAAGGAAGCGAAAAGAAAATTCGTATCCAAATATTAGGAGTCCAGCTATAAATTCTTGTTCATTCGTTTCCAAGTGCTACTAATTTATCAACAATAATTCAGAAGCACAAAGTTTGTTTTATGTACCAGAAAGAAGGAAAGAATCTGCATTCCTTATGTAGTTGTATCTACTGGATTATTGTGCAATCCATTATAAATAAATAGAAAACTTGTGACCTGTTACATTCATGCTACTGTCTCTAAGGTTCTTCAAATAGTCTGTCTAATAAAGACATTGTTTGATCTACTAGATTATATTTGATATAAAAGCGTCCATAAATGTTTCTTGTGCATGTTTGCTCGTAGATGAAATAGAAATGTTAGAATACCATGGGAACCGATACCTAAATATATTAAGAGATATTGGGCAATTGGCTTTATAATGGCTTTGAAATTCCCTTTCGTGTACATGAAGAGAAAAAATACATCTTCCCATTTGAGAAAATCGTAAGTACTGAAAAGGTCCATGAATATTTCGATATTGATTAAGTTCACAAAGAGGATAAAAAATAATAAATAAATACAAAATAAAATAAATTATAAAAGAAATAAATAATAAAATAAACAATAAAGCAATGTTATGCTTGAAAACATCATATACTTTTCCTGGTAGTAGTAATATTTTGTCTGGATCTTACAGTTTATCAGTTATGCGAAATTCAACATATGAAATTGTAATAAAAAGAGTTAGGAGAAATTTTTGAAGCAAAAAAAAAAAAAAAAACAACGAAATTTTCTTGTAAATCTTCGTATGCACTTTAGTACGAAGTGTAATATATAACTTAACTTTTTGCGTATGAATTACGTTGTTCACGGACATATGTTCGTTTGCATAAAAGATGTAACGTTGCACTCGTTTGACCTCCTCTATTGTCACTCTTCTACGATCTATTCCTACAAACAGACTTCTATCTACTTCATGTTATACGGCATAAGCACCTGTAGAAATTGTTTCATTATGTTTCCTTGGGGTAGAAGAATGCACCAAGCTTAAGCGATCGTAAAATCTTTTTCAAGACTGGTTACTATGAAATGGCTTTGAAATTCCATTCTGTTTGCTAACTATGAAAGGGCTATATTGGGATGAAAATTTTATTTTTAAATCATGACCGTTCTTGGAAAATTTAAAACTTAATTGCCCAAAATAGTATATGTTTTTGAGCTGTGCTGTTAACACACACACACATACACACACACATACACATACACACACACACACACACACACACACACACACACACACACACACACAAACAAACACACAGCCGGATCCTCGTATTCACGTACAGAGTGCTTCAAAAGGTTGCTGAAAAACTTAAAAGAAAGGGTAGACGGAGTAATAGAGTAATTTTTGACTAGGAACCCATGTTCCCAAACACGATCCTGAATCAGTACCAATTATATTCTTTCAAGCCTTAATACTTTTTATTATGCACGGGGTTCAGTGTAATAGATTACAAAAGATTTTTAAAGATACATTACACCGTCGAATAAAGCTTTGGCACACCCCAGGCGCGTGCTAAATTTCGCCAGATGGCACAGCTATTTTGTCTATTAGTGTGTCCTGATCGTCCAGAGTATATATGATATATCATATGAGTATATATGATATATATGATATATATGATATATCACAGCTTTGATATTCCCGAAAAGAAATAATCAAATGACTTTAAGCCAGCAAGCGTGGATGCAAGTGGATGGAGCGTCACCACATACTGATGTCAACGTGCGGCGCTTCCTAGATCGAAAATATCCCGAAAATTGGATCGGAAGAAGATGACCACTTGCATGGCCATCTCATTACCCGATGTGGTGTGCTTGAACATCTTCAGTAATCTATTACATCGAACCCTGTCCTTAATAAA
Source organism: Mantis religiosa (assembly GCA_030765055.1). NCBI lineage: Eukaryota > Metazoa > Arthropoda > Insecta > Mantodea > Mantidae > Mantis > Mantis religiosa. The sequence goes on along the minus strand of CM060947.1, from coordinate 203,079,031 downwards.
GACCATTATGACTTAACAGAATGTCATTATTACTGACTCGGGATCCTGTTTGGAGCATGGGTTCTCTATTCTGTCTACTTTTTCTCCTTCTTAAGTATTGCAGTAATCTTTTGAAGCATCCTGTATATACATCCTGTATATTCTTCTACAAATATTTTATTTCCTGTTCAGTGCCTCGAAGGATGCATTTGCAGTAGTATTTCTATATCAAAATGTTGAGTGGAATGCAATCTCCTTTAGTTTAACTAAGCTTTAGACCAAGTAAGAATGGTTTTGTCCACCAAGCTCAAATACGTACAGTGAAATCGCTGTATATACTTTTATTTCCCATGCATTACCTTTTCTATCTTCATGTACATTCTGAAAGAGTACAAATAGAGAATCTACAAAGCACCGTTACGACATGATGCAGCAGTCAAATACAGTTCCACTACCTAGTTGTAGAAATAAGCAAATAAATAAACACTGCCGAAACGTATTCGTACTAAATAAACTAATCCACATTTGATGATAGAATGACCCGGCTAGGAGGATACACCACTAAAACAGAATACCGCGAAAAGTGCGTAGTGCACATCAAAACATTCTTTAGCGCCATTGGAGGGTCGTTAAAAATATAACACATTTTCCTTATAAATTATCTACCTTTTGTGTTAATTAACTTTTTTCTAGGGAAAGCTAGCGTATTGGTTTTATACTCAATGGAATTTCGACACAACTGATCCGTGAGTATACAAAGGAAAAAGAGGAAAAAGGATATTATGCAAATATCCGATGAGGATATCACGATAAATAATTAAACCTCCCACGCGGTAAAAATAAATATAGCACCTTACTTGTAGAAGAGCAGCTTCACTCGTTTTATATCATTAATGATGAAAAAGCTCATATAGTGGATTCCCTATATAACTACGCTATTTAAGGAATCTTCAGAATGGCCTCGTACATTACTTGGCGCCATCTTACTTTGTAGCTAGGTTGTTTAGTATTCCAATAGAATAACTCTCAGCTCATGACACTGTGTTATTCTTCCTTTTTTTCACTCTCCCAAAATCTCATCCTCAATATCTATTTATCGTCCTATTTCATTTCCGATATTTTCTTCCTTTGTCCTCATTATCATATCCCTCCATTTTCTTTGTCCATTTCCCTTTGAATCCCTCCCTCAATAAATATTTGTCATGTAGCGCTTTGAAAACTGTCAATAAAACCTATTTGTATTGGTGAACATTTGAATATGTAAACAATTCAGACATTGTGGTGTGGCATTGCGATTGCGTGTGCATTTTGTTTTAGTAGCATTGCCTCTATTTTAGTAATATGGTTAGTGCACTTTGTTGATAAATATGGTAAAATAAATACCGTCTTACCCATGGTTAGCCATGGATATGCCTTTTTATGTTCACCCCGAAAACACGTATCATGTAGCTCTTTAAGTTCTCTGGAGCACAGAATTATTTGCACTTCCGTGCGATAAGGCGCTTAAAGTTGTTTTATGCATACTAAAACGTTTTAATAAACAAAATATGCCAACACTATCTGAAACAAACAAACACATTGTCATATATGGAAGTGCAGAGAAGGGATAATATTGTCCCGAACCCGATCGTGATAGCGCGGCTTATGTACACAGAGAGCCTGGAGATAAGGAGTATGCCGTAACAAATGAAGATAGCGCGAGATAAAAGACCTGCCGGCACAGATAGGGTTACGCTTCTGGAAGGTCATAGAACATTCGATTCCTGTTTATTCCAGAAATAACTCGTGATTATTAGAGAACAGTATAGAACTCATCAAAGAGTTATTTAAGAAGGCGACGACTTGCCAAGTGGGGAGTAGTAATAAACAGCTGTGAGTTATGTAACAAGAGTATTGTTGTAACGAGAGCTGATCAGAACGTTTTTTGTTGTCATCGAACTCCATAGATTTTGGTGTGTATGTGACGTAATGTTGTTACATGAGAATTGATCAGTGTATTTCTACGGAAATAAAGAACATTTAGAATTTCTGCAAATTAGAATTTTAATTCTATGAACCCACAAAGTCACAGTATACTACCTATATTGAGTAGCGAAAATATTGGATTCTATCCATAAATTAGATACTGAAATTCCCTAGGATAACCTGTTTTGGTACCTCTTTAATCTAAAAAAAAAAACATATTGGGAAAAAATATCTGTGAGTTACAGAGAGAGAAAGATATATATATATATATATATATATATATATATATATTTAAAACAGTTAAACGCTTAACGTGGTAGCTATTTATGTGCAGCATTTTCCAATGATGCAACACAAATACCTTTTGTTTACATATTCCCATGACAAATGAAATCTGGATCTTGAAACATTCTGTGGAATGAATTCTGATCATTCAGGATGACGTGTTACTACATAAAACATGTAACGATCTTGAAACGTTATTTACTTCACATGGTGAAGGTGTTCCTGATTGGAGAATGTGATTAAAAACGTCATACTTGATCCTTTTAATTTTGGGATTTTAATGTTTGCTTTATAGATAATAGTTTAAAACTTATATGAAAATATAGAAACAATTTAACATTAAATTTTACTTCTAATAATTTGATATGAAAATATAGTTGTATGTCGATTTCTATTGGAGATAAGTGACCCATCCTTCGAGTTCGTTGGTACCCAGCTTCCAGCCAATAGGAATAAACGTAAAACCAGGTTTAATCAGAGGCAGCAGAATATCCTTTCTAAATGTAAACTAAATTAAATGTTTCGGAAAAGTGTTTCATTCCATCTAACATATGAACCATTGCCTCACATTGCCCCAAAGCATATTCCAAAGCACCCACGCTCATTTATACATTTGAGTGTATAACTAAGTTACAAATAGGCCTATTCAAACAGCAGTTTAACAAATGTGGTTTGGTATAATAATCGAAAAAGTGAAACTGAGCGAATCAATTCTACATTTATGCTAATGTGCCAACTTTCTGTTAAATAGATTCACCAAAGCATAAACTCAGTGATGCGAATACGAGAACGAAAGTTTTAATCAGAAAAGTTTTCCGTATTTGTCGGAACTATGCAATTAGAGCCAATTATATAACCAATTCATTACATGGATGTTATTACCAGTTCGTGCAATTTTCTAGCCTGGAGCTTTGTCACGGCTACGTGAGATAAGTAAATTGTTAGATTAGTTCCCTGCAGCATGCATTGCTAATGCTGATCTCTCCCAAATTACTGTATTGCAAACATTGCACAGCATCAAACAGTATTTTTCTGTTTCATTCTGCTGTCCATTCGTAGGTCCTTGAATTATTAATAGATGTACATCAAATGATAAGTGGTTTGTTTGGGAAACTGACTTGCCTTAGGTGCTTTACAAGTTTAAAATTGATGACGAGTTTGTTTCTGTGTTCCTTAATGTTAACAGGAAACTATCGCGTATACATAACGTATTGCATAATATCAATCTACCAATTCATTGTTCAATATAAAGTCTTTTACTTGTTGCTGTGAAAGTTAGAAATTCCAGAAATTCCCCGAGTTGAAAGAAGTCAAAAAGCAAAATTAAAAGAGATAAACGCCTCTTTTAATATGTATCAAGAACACCCTATATTGAATTTCACAAACTCCTACACCTTTTAAGATAATTCAAACTATTAGTTTAGAAATTTAATCACTTTGTTAAGTTTATTGTGCCTGGCTTTTACATTTTGCATGTGCTTTAGAGAGTAAACGGATTCTGCAGTGATGAAGGCATAAATGTATAGACAGAAATTATGTCCCTTTCTTCCTCTTATTTTTTTTACTACATAGAGTAAGCAGAGTAAGTATTATACTCCACCCAAAAATTTGGCACTGTAATATGTTTTGAAAGTCACTAAATCTTAATGTGCACGTGCGGACGTGAGGATCTATCATTCTCTATAACACATTTATATAAAAGGTGGTTAAACACCAAACTGGTGTTTTAAGTACAGCTTCTTATAAAAAGTCCGCCGTTCATCACAAACTACCCTTTTTATAGAAACTTCCGCTTCTTTAAATGCCCACTAAGAACTTTACGTAAATTAACCTTGCATTTATGAACTCTTCAGGATCAATAAAATATAATTTTGAATTTTCTGAACATAGCCTCTGAAGTGCTCTTTATTCTGAATGAATTTGACACAAATGGTAAACAAGAGATAGACAAAATATTATTGCACACAAATGTAGATCTAATTTTAGCACACAATTAGCGTCAGAACATACCTTTTATTTTCGCGGAGTAAATTATTTTCGAGATATTCCTTGTTATTCGTTTCAATTATACAATACTTAATACTTTTCTTAAATGCAAAGTAGTTGTTGGTGTTCTTCCTTCTGGTCAAGCAAGGAGAACGAAAATTCAAAGCCACAATGCCGTAATTATTGACGGAAATAAGTAAATAATTAATTAAAGAAATGATATTACAATAGAGAAACAAATGCTAGAACTAATTTTATAACCTAAATTCATATGTTATTCAGGCTTAGCCTATGTGCAGAAAAAGTTTCCGATTGACAGAAGAATGTGTCCAGGACATGGATTTTTCCAGGGCTACAGGGGAGTTAATTGAAGTAGTAACTTATGACATTTACTGGTGGAATATGCCAAAGATAGGTTAGACCAGGATGTTTGTATACTTAGTACCTATAAATTATTGGTACTAGTCAGTTAGGTGTGCCAAATGCAGGGTGAGGTTATGTTTCTCAACTGCATCAAATAATGAAAGCAAAAGTAACCAGTGATGATGGAATATTTGAAATGCAACGTTGAATTAAAAGGTTGGTCAAAGAAAAGTTAGTAATTTATTTTAAAGAGAGTACTGGTAATTGGTAACCAGCTAGGTTACCAGTTAACAAATTCAGGGAGATTTGTTGGAATGAATCAGTACGTTGGAAAGTAACGTGGATAGACCTTGTGACCTTTTGTGGCTGGGGCAGCGTGGAGGTTGTTCTCAGGGAAAAGTATATGATAATTTAAGATAGCTTAGATATGTAAGAATATCGGTGTGGATGGTATAGATTGAACATGGATTAAAATACGTGTATTATTAATCAAATTTCTTTCTGGTTGACTATTGGCTTGTTTGGCTGTCATATGTTCAATCCACTATACAATGTTCGATCACTATTAGTCCATAGTGACGCTCTTGACTGCGAGAGATAGAGTGGAGATGCAAGGGAATCTTCTGACTAAAAATTCTGCGACTTACTCTGACTGACGCCTCTTTTATTATCGAAGAACATTAATAAACCTGCGATCGGAAACTCTATTCATAGAGAATATTTTAGTCAACACAAGGAATATCAGCTCACTGAAGTGATGTTGTGCTTTCATATTACACTAATCCTGAGACAAAGGTTATCAGCTAAACTACTGTTGCAGCTGGTATCTGAATTAACATAAAAATTAATGCAAAAATGAGAGAAATGCGAAAACAGACTACCACGAGAGAGCTGCAATCATCGCAGCTTTAAAAATATGTAACAATTGCTTCAACCTATTCTCACTGTACTTAGGAAGAAATATACTCTAAATATTACGATTAACATAAAACAGAATACTACGTGTTTGTAAAATTACTTGGTTCAAGAATTCATGTAAATGCAACGCATAAGATTTTTAAATGTATTTTTGCGGCGTATGTAACGAACATTTGAAAAATAATCGTATCAAAACGTTCAACGACCTAGCTTTCTATATAACTAAGGTTATTTCTGTCTGACACAACTCTGTATTTATTTTTGAAGTCTTTTTCTGGTATTCTTTTCAGTGCGTTCCTTCTGATCCTCAAGTTTGCGTCAAACAAGTCAACATATTTTCTCTGTCTAGATATTTTCTAATTTTTTCCTGCTTTGGTAATCTATCTTTGTATCTCTTTTAACTCGCATTCAAAATAAATTCCTAAAGTTTGCATTTTACCTTGTTTCGTTTAGTTGCATAGAACAATATAAGTGCAGCCACGTGTTTATAATATTGTTCCTCTGCCTACTTTGTTTCTGAAAATGCTGTAAATTCATTCACAAAATTCTCGCAACTTAAATAGTTTGTTTATATTATAATCTTTGTTAATTATCGTTCACTATATTGTGAAATGCTCACTCCTTCTATTTACCTCATTTTCAATTATTGGCATTTGTGGTTCTCTTCATCTTTTTTTCTAAATTGTGTAACAAAGTGAGGGAGAGGTAGATAGGGAGGGATAGACAGAAAGATATTTGAGAGATAGAGGAAGAGAATGAGAAAGATTGGGAAGTAGGGTATAAGTCAGAAAAAGAGAATTTGAGGGAGGGAGACTAATAAATGAGAGGGGAAATATAAGATAACAGTGGGAAAGTAATAGGAAAGGTGATGTGTTGAGAGAACGAAATCATTTGCAACATTAACGAGACACAAAGTGGTTCTGCTACTATTTATAATTATGTTTATAAATGAAGTGACATTCTTAGTTTTTAACTCACGACTTTACAGAGCTCTAAAAGTTCTTGAAACTCCCTGGAATGCCATCACAAAACCATCAATCATATTACATGAAGTAAATCCATGTATGCTAGATATCCGTGTTTGATGGTAATTGTTCAGTGATCTGTACAGCATGAAGTGATTTCAGTGAACTGAAACAAGGGAGCTAGATTATCCTGCTTGAGCTTGCGCATTTATTGGATCAATTTGCTACAGGTTCGTAGCTGTGGAAATAAACAGCAAACAAAACTGTAGCTCTGCAGAGTTTATGGTAAATGTATAGCTTTCTTATCCACAGTCTTAACATAGGCCAAATATGAAGTTCTACACTGCCTTATTTCTCTTTTTATGTATTAGCTGGATGTCGCGTTCTATCGGTTAGAGGACAAATCGTCACTGTCAGCTTCAAAGTTCCTCATATGTTCGGAACTTGAGAGGATAACAGCATTCCAGGGAACCAGTTTTGAGAAGGAGACGTTTAAATAACACGGTTCGTTATCTCCGATAATAGTGCTGATAACGGTGGCAACAGAAACAGAACGTACCTTCTGGATAATGCATGTGAGCAATAGAGTTGAAGACTTGGAAAAGCCCGGGTTAAAATATTGAACTTACAGCTGTGAATCGAACCATGGACCCTTACGGGAGCACGAAAGCTGTGACCAATGTATTAACTTACCCGGCACCCACAAGCACAGACAGAGCATTGAAATTCGTTTTATTCTTTGATCATGCATGTAGCAAACTAAAAGGTCTGATTTAACAAATTTGGGACGGTCGGATTCAGTTTATTACGGCGAAAAATGTATCAACTTCAAACAAACAAGTCACCAAACAGCAAGTGTAGAATCTGTTATTAATAATAAAGCTATCGTAATATGATGTACATAAAGTGCATTCATTTAATTGGAGCCGCTGGTGCCATAGGAAGTACCCTGGAATACCTGAAGAGCAAAACCCAGAGTTCGCCATTCCTGGACTCGACACACCTAATCAGCAGTAGAAGCGTGAGGTGACGAATTCACGGTCACATAAGCCGACTGAAATTCAGAAGCAGAACAGTCTTGTGCAATGAAATAAATCAGTATCTGTTAAAATCCCTTTACATCAAGTGTTCCACAGGTCTGAGTGGGTCAACCTCTTATCAGCTTGGTTTCAAGTCGAACGGATCTACAAAGGTCAGGCTCAAAGTGCGATAAGACAAAGAAGTAAGAAATTGAAATCCACCATTTATAGGCGTTCTTTAACTACCGTAGTTTCCAGCGTTCCGTTCTAGTTTGGGCGTTTAATTTTACTCAGAGGCCTCTCAGGCTTTACTTCCCATGAAATAAAGGAACAATTTGATCTGATTGGCTGGAAGGTAAGCTAGGCAACGACTGTCAACTCCAATCCCTATAAAAGTTCGACTGGAATTGAAGTCAGAAGTTTGTCACACAACGGAACGAAGGTTGATTTCAGGTTCAGGTTCGAAGTACAAAGAGTGTAACGAATATGATTCTTGATTTTTGTCGAATAATCCTTCCTTGGACTTGAAGTTGCCGGTTGCGATGAGAATTAGCTTAGGTTGGTAATGTAGTTATACTTTTCCCCCAGGTCCTGATTTCGAATCTAGATGAAAACATTTGTTGTGGTTTGGAAAATAATTACAATTTCAATGCTTTTCATTTACTTTATGTTTACCACGTAAATGTACAAAAATACCATTTTGACACTAACACAGAGGAATCCTCTTTTTAAGAAGTTCTAACAAAACATTTACTAGCGTGTAAATAACACATCTTAACATCTCCCGTCTCCACGTCCGTTCTGCACCACTTATCTACATTAAGTATATTCCAATTTCCACTTTTTATCACATCTGAATACAAAAAACTTTTGAAGGCGTGTAAGAACCGTCTTACACCTCTTGTGTCCCAACACGAAGTAATGCGAGGGTTGTTAATTTTTACCGTCGCTAAACATTTTCCTATTGACCACGTCATTCTTAACGACCAATACAATCATTTCATATAAGGTTATTTTTATACTCTTTCTTTAAACTTAAAATAAACAATCCAATGTTCAATTGTATCTTTAAATAAGTTTAAACGTCTAATAGTATCGTTAAAACGAATTAACGTTATTGACTTTCTCGTTCATGAATCACTATATCACATATATTGCTTTTTCACACTTAATCTCGTTCACCGTCGCAATCACTTCCACCTGTTTATTAGGATTTCTTTTTACAGATTTTTAAAATAAATTTAAAATAACATATATAAAATTAGTAAAAATGTTTTGGGGTTTGAAATAAAGGAGCTCTCTCAGGAGAGATGCAAAGGTACACCCAGGCAAGGCGAACAGGTCTGGGTTGGCATTACCAAAATAAATTCTCTATATTATATCGGCACGATATTTTGGAACTTGATTGTATATAATATGAGATGTCACGTTCTCTCTAGAAAAGTAACTTGTACTAAATGCAAGCCTTTATAAGAATGTAATATTATTGTAAACCCAGGTCTATTCGTACATAGTGTTTCTTATATTAGAATATAAAATTAACGAAAAATAGCTTGTATACCTTATAAGAGTAAACTGAGGTTAAATTAAACGAACTTAAACTGCATATTTTGATAGTTTCTCTGCCACCTAGAGAACATATTTTCTCCCTAAAATTGCAATATTCAGATTTAATTGGAAACACAAACTTTGGGCCCCCATAAACCGAAGAAGTGATTTTAAGGACAAAAAATTGTTTGTGTGAATGTGTATGGGAGAGAAAGAGAAAGAGAGAAAGACAGGCAGACACAAAAATAAAATTTGCGCAAAGGCAGGATGTAAAATTCGAATTTGTGGACTTTTATTTGTATGTGGTATGACTATGTTTTGATCTTTTATCATATGTTAAATGTTAGTTACCAACACGCCCCATTTGGCAACCTTGGCCTTCGGGGTAACCTCGCCTCACCACCTGATGACCGGACCCATTTCTCAGTGTAGGCACCCAGAGGGCGGGTCCATTACCACCAATGTTAAAGGATAGTGAAGAAGACGATGAGACGAGAGGACCTACAGATTATTCCGTGGACTACGAACCACGCTGGGCAAAGGGGACACTTCACATGAGCTAAACAGAGGTGGAGGCGTGGATAGGGCCAGCTTAAAGTCCCCAACCCCAGAGCCGGGAATGTCGAACTGGAGACCCCTAGCACGAGAGCTGCGAACGAAACCACAGCGCTACCCCGGCGCCTCTGCTATGGAATATTATATCCCATTTAAATAATAGATTTAACACAATAATACATTTCCGCAAATGTAGGGCTACAATAAGACTCAACACTAAAAAAGAAACAAATGTCTCGGAAAGTATACAGATTTTTTTTTTAATGCTAACAAGGTTTTGAAGGCATATTCTTGCGATAATTATTCACAAGTTCTTATTAAATAGAAAATGTAAGGAGCTAGACACTCTTTTTCTTATGACTAGGGCCCGGAAGTTGTTGACCTAAAAATTCTATAAAAAAATTAGCTATAAGATGCCCTTAAAATATAAAAAATGCACATAAAATGTAAAAGAATGGCCTAACAAAAATTAACAATTTCTTTCATAATAATAAATAACGAAAAATGATATATGGTTCGAATAACCACATTTTAAAATTAACTTTCTTTGTAAATAATGCAATTATTGCGACTAAATAATAAATTCAAAATTCATCAGGTCATTTTCAACTTTATAAAATATATTTTTCCGCCAAACTCTGAAACATACTGCTTCAAATGGGAGGCAGTTGATTGTTGTTTCGGCATTTCAATTGCATAACACCTCACAAACTACTCACCTTACTGCGACACTGCTAGCTCCTGAAGTCCTGAATAATGCAATCCACACGTATTGCATGATGTAATCGGCGATTCCTCGAATTAATGCGTCATAAATTCATCAACACGGTTAGGATGTCTTTAAAAATTTACTATTTGTTAAAAAATTATGATATAAATAAACTTTTAGTCACAGATTATTAAAAAAAGATAGCCCATAGGTCAGGGTCAGGTCAGCCACGGAAATCGAACCCGGGCCTCCCGAATGCGCGCTACAGATGAAAATGCCCAATAAATTCTTGAAAAAGAAAGAAAATGACTGGAAAATGCATCTAAATATTTAAAAATGACTATTATAAAATGCGGAAAAATGCATTTTGATGGCCTATAAAAACCATATATCGCACGTATTTGTTTCAGAATGCACTTAGTTTCCAATAAGCATCGTCTGTGACTACTCAGAAAAAAGATGATTTTTTATCAAAATCCGGGCCCTAATTATAACTATTGGTATACGAAAATTAATTACCATTACAGCATAACTAAGATAGAAACTTGTATACCATTACAATTTTATTTACAAATTAGTTTTTATTTACATATCAGATACAGATGTTTTGTCTCCAGTTTTCTAAACATCGCGTTGCACTTATGTTGTACAATCCTGAGTGAGGATTGAGAAAGGGAAGAGAGGGAAGCATTATTAGACGGTAGAGGGAGGTGTCAGTATGAGGTTTCGAGAAGAAAATAAAAGCTGTATATTTCCACTGGTATTGCAATACGCGAATAAAAGTCAATCTGTTTGCCAATAGCTGTCCAACAAATGTTTTGTTCTTTTCCGTTTAATTATAACACCCTCTTTCAAGCAAGAGTTCAAGGAAATCATTACCCGTGTAATAGCAGATATACCCCTCGTTTAAACAAGCATACACTTGCAAGCGTTGGAAATATCTGGGAGCATTTACTGTGACACGTCAGATGTCGCTTGCATTTGAGGGGGCACCAGACATCTATTTTCGTCACATATTTTACTGGAGATTAAAACCTGCCATTGATAGAGTCTGTGGTTTATTGCAAGGGTCAGGCAGAGGTGACCAGCTCTTCTGTATATCATTGAGTTAGATGCTGGATCCTGGCCAATATTTCATTCCGAGTTCTGAATGTATTTGTGTTTTGGTCCGTGGAAGATGCTGACGTCTCTGGCAGCCAGAAAATTGCCTGATCCACGAAATACGCTTCCGACTCGAGATTATCTCAGTTTGAGAATCTGCCAAAAGAAACTTAACAAGTTGAAACAGTTTTTTGTTGTTGCTTTTTTCGGCATTCCTCTTTCTGTTTAGTGATCCAACTACAAAACAAGCAATGGAATCCTATTTGTGCCACATACTAAAATATGGTAAAACAGATGTTGAAAGCTACATTCGTTCACCGGTTATTTATCCTACCGCTTAACTGACTAAAATATGGGATTTATCTGCAGATACAAATAAGTGGCTCTTCAGAAATAAGTGTGTGAATCGGCGTCATTGAGAGTTTATATGGAATTGCTAAACTAACGCCCGTTCTCATTACATGCGGCCTCACAGACGGCGACACTGGTAATAAAAATAGTGTAGTTTTTCAACTTGCTTATATTTGGGTTCAAGGTTACTTTATAAAAATTTGATAGAGGATATTTATTTTACTGTACACCTGAAATCTTTTGAAAATGGATCTATCTGATTTAGAGGAAAAAGAAATCGACTCAAAGTCACGAATTATAAGAGTATTTAATGAATTTCTTCATAGTCTGTTACATCAGAATTATTCATTTTCAAGTTTAAAATATGTTAAAGAATTCAGATGTGTAAAATGTAAAAAAATATGTGTATATCACAATAATTTTAAAAGGTTTGTAAAATTAATGAAATGAATGTGTAATCTGCAGTATACTATATCCTTTCTGAATATCAAAAATGAAAATGCTTTCTTCAGAGACTTTCTGAAGTTGAGGCTTATACTTTCTGAAGTATATGCTTATGTAGTATTTACACCTTGTGTATTACGTAGGTTCAGCTGACGTCAATTATGTATTCGTGCTTCTAAAACCATTTCTTTGAGAATCGTCATACTTGGTGTCCTGATTTAGATAATCTGTGCTGCTTAGTTTGAAGTTGTGCAATTAACCGAAAACGGGCTCTTCCGCGGTCGAGCTATTTTTCCTCCCCTGTTCTGTGATACCGTCACTCCAACGCTATATAGTCTAATGCCTTCGTATAGTATTTCCATGGTCCATGTTTTACTTCATAGTTAGTTGTCATTTACTTTAAAATGTTGTGCCCATTAATAGGAAGATACGAAATTAAACTTTTTTTTTTTTTTTTTTTTTTTTTTTTTGCAAAACCTTTGCAGCATTTTGACTTCTTCGAAATTATTTACACTATGCAATTCTTCACTGGTTTTCTTCAAAAATTGGCGAACTGAATCCCAAGTGTAACATAAAAAGAATAACCGTACTGTTTTGTTAGAAATAATCCTCAAATTTTGAAAAATAAGTTATCACATTTTGAAAAATTAAGAATTGTGTATGGCAGTATTAGGAGTAGTTGCAAAATAATTCGTGGTAAATATCAAAACTCTCATGCAATAGAACATTTTGTAAGCGCATCCATAATTTTGGTGTAAATATTTCTAAAAGTACATTATGTCATTATAAAATCAGTTTACACACTAAATAATTATTATTTAACTAAGCATACGAGCTGAAATTCTTACACATGGTCAAAATGTTATTGTGTATAATTATTAGCATTATATATACACACTAAAAGAATTTTACTTAGCGTCGAGGAAAATACTAAAACAAAGGTCATTAAAAGAAATTAGTTGTTCTAATACTGGGAAAGAGTGTTATACACGTTAGCATTTCCATATTTCGTGTGTAGGACAAAGTATGGAAAGGTAGAATCAATGCCATAGCTGGGATTTGAACCAACGATCTTCCGATCTCCGTCCGGCTCATCTTAACCATTGAGTTACCATGGTCAATATGCCAGCATGACATTAAATTCACGAATCATTTGGAGTACCAGAAGATCTGTGGTTCAAATCCCGGCTATGGCATTGAATTTTTCAGTGTGACTCTACATTTCCCAGGATAATTAAAATCAGTGGGGTATGGCATCAGAGCTCATTATCTCTCGAGTGCGTTACACAAATGCTACCTCCTGAACTATATCACTTGATGAACATCGTATAGATTTACTTACTCTATCTACTGTGCATTGCATTATGTGGAACAGCTATTCTATTTCAATAAATTTTTATAAAAATTTCGATAGCGAAATGCACTTTCTTAGACTACTTGAATGCAAAATAAATGAACGAAGGAATGAAAATAAAGGAAGTTCCGTGTGGTGCATGTGTGTGTGAGCCCACGCGTATGTCTGTTTATTTGTGTGTAAACATTATAACACATAAACACGATATGTCGGCTCAATACAACACTTGGTATTAAGTTCTGCATCTTCTCGGAATGCATCACGAAGATTAAATACATAAATCAATGAAGGAATGAAGGAAGGAATGAAGGAATGAAGGAGTGAAGGAATTAAGGAATGAAGGAAGGAATGAAGGAGTGAAGGAGTGAAGGAATGAAGGAGTAAAGGAGTGAAGGAATGAAGGAATGAAGGAGTGAATGAGTGAAGGAGTAAATGAGTGAATGAGTGAAGGAGTGAAGGAGTGAACTATATAGAAATTATACCTCAGCATTTTTTTCTTTTGTCACTAATGTTTCTAACGTTTTGAATTACACTTCCACATTTCTGAGGTATTTTAACAGCAAATGAAATAAATATATATATCCTGAATTTTAAAGCTGTAGTCGTTGAAGCCTCCAACATTCTAAATAAGTTCTGCAAATTTAGTGAAGTATAAGACAGGAACAAAACATCACTTTAAGGAATGTGAATGTCATTAAAGCAGACAGTGTTTAACAAACACTGTTTTGGTGTACAACAAAACCTGAAACTTTCTTGGCGACGACTATGCTCAATTTCTTCTCGGGAAGCAAGCCAGATAAAAAGACGATTATAAATCGACGTTCAGGAAGTGCACATCTCTCCCATCATCAGGATATTTATTAAATTTTATAACCACAAATGAATCACTGGATATAACACAAATATAAACAAAGACAAAACACTACCAAAATTCGCATTACTGTACAAAAGACTGCTTTCGGTAAATTAAAAACCAAGTCAGGAGATGGCGTGACTATAGAAAATTAATTAGGTCAAGGATATGTAACTACTTGATTATCAAGCTGTAGTGATCTGTGTTTCTTAAGTCGATGGATTTTCATTTTTAAGGCTGGTTTCCAAGAGGAGTTGAACTGAAGTCCAGCATCACGATTAAGCGTGTTCCTTTCAGAGAAAATGGCCAAAGCCTCCTCAATTCAAGCAGTTCCTTAATTCCCTAATTATTTAGCAAGCATAAGATAGCCCGCCTCGGTAGCGTAGATGGTAGCATGTCCGCCTCACGTTCAAGAGTTCCCGAGTTCGAATCTCGGTCAGGGTGTTTTCTGGATAAGGTTTTTTCCGGGATTTTCCCGTATCGACAAAGACGAATGTCGGGTAACTCTAAGCTCCATGAACTCCGGACGCATTGAGCATCATTTCACCCATTTCATCATCGTCCGATATGACTAAATGTTGGAGGACGTAAATTTAAAAAAAAAGCATAAGATAAGCCTACCGCTACAGCCTATCCCATTTATCGGCAATCTATCCGGCAGAATCAGTAGAATTCTCGCCATGTACAACATCAGGACCATTCACACACCACGTCCGAAGATTAAACATCTGTTGAGACCAGTGAAAGACAAACTGGGCTTCCAAGCTCCGGGAGTGTACCGCATTCCCTGTGAATGTGGTACAGCGTATATCAGACAAACCGGAAGGGCTACCAGAATAAACGAACATGAACGGAGCATTCGTTTAATGCAATCTGAGAAGTCTGGACTGGTAGAGCATTGTTTTGATAACGACCATAGAGCCTACTTTCGGGAGACAACCATCTTGGCAATGTGCAACGGTTACTGGGAGCGGAGAATTAAGGAGGCGTTGGCCATTTCCTCTGAAAGGAGCACGCTTAATCGTGATGCTGGATTTCAGTTCAGCTCCTCTTGAAAACCGGCCTTAAAATTGGAAATCTGTTGATTTAAGAAGCAAAGATCTATACAGATTGATAATCTAGTTAAGTAGTTACGTTTCTTTGGCCCAATTAATTTTCTATACTCACGCTGTCTCCTGAACTGGCATTTAATTTACAGAAAGCAGTCTTTTGTTCAGTAATGGGCATTTTTATAGCGTTTTGTCTTTGTTTATATTTGTGCTATAATCCAGTGTTTCATTTGTGGTTATAACATTTAATAAATATGCTGATGATGGGGGAGATGCACACTCCCGAAACGTCGATTTCTAATCGTCTTTTCACATGGCTTGCTTCCCTAGAAGAACTTGCGCTCTGTTTTGGTATATAAGCATTTCTGAAATATTAATTGTTATTGATTTGCATTTAAATATATTTACACTCCTTTCTAATGCTCGATTACTGGTTGTTCTTTTGTTCTTAGCTTTCGTTCCTGGTCGTGCAAAAATAAAAAAATTCAGAAATGACTATATCGATTAGTATGAATACATGCTATTTAAGGTATTATCCATCAAATGTTTTGTGAATTAACCTAGGGATAAACGTTTGTGAAAACAATTGTAAAAAGCAGGTAGAAATAGTTACGTAAGTGTTTAAATATGATATTTTTTTTAGCTTTCATTTATATTTGTTACATAAACCATTCTCACTTTTAAATTGTTCATCTACTCTCGTGTTTAAAATTAAACATCTGGTACGTTGAATTCCATGAACTTTCCATTCTTTGCTGCAAAATAAATTATCTTCCTCTAGTGCAACGTCGCAGCACCCTTTAACTGCAGAAAAGCTTATTATGTAGCAAAGTGACAACGTTAATTGCATTCTCGGTGTTGATGAAGCTCTGTACCCACATTGCATAAGAAATTCCGCTCCGTTGGAACATGAATGATAATCTTGCAAATGAGCAGTGCCAATGCGCGGTCATATTAGTATGTAGAACAATATTATCTACCACATAATCTGTTCATTCAGTCTCCTTGATTATAAGTCCTTTATAGAGCTAAGTCAGTATAAACTTTAGCAATCTTGAGTGTTAATTATCTGTATGGATCTTTGCTCCGGTTTATAGGAATGTGATTTAAAAATGCTTCTGTTTAGCTACGGTTTACTATTTGGCATTTGCATATTTTTATTACCACAAGAAAACAAAATAAAAAATAATAAATTTTTACAATGAAAGCAATGCAAACTCAATAAAACATTATGCGGGAAAGCAGCGAATACGTCATTGCGGAAATTAATCCCACCATATGTCTATTAAATGGGCGTTACTTCACTTTGGGTATAACTAGTTTTGGAAACAGACGTCCCTAAAGCACTGCAGCTTAAATTTTCGTACGCTTCTTGTTTCCTAAAATAGAGATTGCTATCTAATTTTCAATTAGGGTAATATTCATGTAGTATATTTGACACTTCTTTCTAGTTGCATGTAACTTCCAGAATCTGATATGAACCTCTCAACGTTGGCCTCGCATTCCAATGAAATATGTTCCACTGTTACCTCGTTTCAAAAATGCAAGTGAAATGGGACCCGCAGTTTTCAGATGTTTTCTGACTTTTTTTTTTTAATTTGCGTCCTCCAGCATTAAGTCACATTCGGCGATGAATGAAATGGGTGAAATAGTGCTCAAATGAACCTAGGATCCATGGAGCTTAGAGTTACCCGATAGTCGTCTTTCAGGACAAGGAAAAACACTGAATAGGCCTTATCTAGGTAACTTACTCTAATCGAGATTGGAATTTGGGACCTCTTGAACGTGAGGCAGATATTAGTTACCACCTGCGCTACCGAGGCGGGGCGCGCCTCGGTAGCGTGGTGGTAGCGTGTCTATCTCACGTTTAAGAAGTCCCGAGTTCGAATCTCGTTCACGGTGAGTTACCTGGATAAGGTTTTTTCCAGGGTTTTCCCATATCCTGAAAGACGAATATCGGGTAACTCTAAGCCCTATGGACGCTGAGCTCATTTAAGCATCATTTCACTCATTCCATTCATCGTCTGATATGACTTAATGCTGGAGAACGCAAATTAGAAAAATTAAAAAGTACCGATGGGTGCTAAAGTCTTTAGACTGTTAAGTGAATTACTTTGTTTGTCATAAGGTTCTATTCTGGACTACAGTTTGTTAGTGAAAATTGTTTTCCACTTCTTTAGGATCTAAATTCACAAAGTGAATAAAAGCACATAGTGTGACTACATTTTTTAAACTAAGCTCCTTAAACCACAGAGACGGGAAAAATGTTCTTTTCTCTGCTAGGTCATCAAGCTTTTCCTTTTCAGCAATACCAGTATGTCCAATTAACCCACGACATATCTACGGTATTACGGGAAGAGGGAAGAGATAAATAACTGTAACATTCACACCCCAATTTAGAGTTAAGTAAATGCGCCCGCTTCGGTAG
Organism: Mantis religiosa; assembly: GCA_030765055.1. Classification (NCBI taxonomy): domain Eukaryota; kingdom Metazoa; phylum Arthropoda; class Insecta; order Mantodea; family Mantidae; genus Mantis; species Mantis religiosa. The sequence goes on along the minus strand of CM060947.1, from coordinate 203,061,159 downwards.
CGTAGATGGTAGCGTGTCCGCCTCACGTTCAAGAGGTCCCGAGTTCAAATCTCGGTTAGGGTTTGTTGTCTGGATATGGCTTTTTCGGAGTTTTCTTTTATCCTGAAAGACGAATGTCGCGTAACTCTAAGCTCTATGGACCTCGGGTTCATTTGAACATCATTTCACCAATTTCATTTATCATCCGATGTGACTTAACGTTGGAGGAAGTAAATTACAAAAAAATGGCGTAACTGAGGACTTTTCTTGTATCCAGGCTGTGCACTTTCAGGGAGGCACGTATCTCTACCTGATAGTGACGTATGTTTTCAAGCAGACTATGCATCACTGTCCGAAGACTCACCATAGATCCCTGGTCCAGCTTTTTCATTAATACGTGAACTACCATTGTAAATTACAATTTGGTTTTGATGTTTTAAATTGAATTGGTATTCAAAGTAGTTCCCGTCAAGAATACTTGGTTTAAAAAGCCGAGAGCGTAAAATCTCGTTTAACATGTAGTCATATTTCATTACAGGACAATTTAGTTCAAATGCAAGTATGGCCTGTTTTACAACGGCAATTCCTCCGTACACTTAACGGGTGATTCTGTATGCTGATAATCTAGTCTCAGCTTGAATGTACATATTATTGTGATCTCTTGCGGTGTCGAGAACACACTGTCCCCTTGAGTCCAACCCAATCCAAACAACTCCCATTCGGAAGGGGCTCGAATTTTCGGCCCAAGGTTCCTCCTAGTAACGTCAGAGGTACCACGAGTACTAGGGTTCTGCAGCGCTCGCCTTACAGAAGCTGAAGGGGACGGATCCCCTCCCCTTGTAGCTGCGGACAGTTAAGTGAAGAGGTTCTACCCAATTAGTCCAAGATCCTTAGGTCTTAGGACCCTGGCCTCCTTCAACCCGGGAGGCATGGTACTCCGGGGCTTTTCCATAGGGCAATACCTGATTTCTTAAAAAGCCCCCGGTTGACAACGTCAAGACGGGATGGAAGTGGATACGCCACTTACGCGCGTCAACCCTGCAGGGCAGAATACCTAAAATCCTCGGTGGAGCCACCTGGTGATCTAGCACACCTTCTATTAGCTCTGCAGGCTAGTGCCCGGTATTTATTAGGCAACCCTCTACCCCGTTGGGCGGCCGTAGCCTGGCCGGAGGTACCCAATTTTCCGTGGATGTCGGGAACAAACTGCCCCCTCGAGTCCAACCCAATACGAACAACTCCCCATCGGGAGGGGCTCGGCAGTTCGGCCCGAGGTTCCTGTAACGTCAGGGGTACCACGACTGCTAAGAGTCCGCAGCACTCACACCACAGGAGCTGAAGATGGACGGATCCCCTCCCATTGTAGCTGCGGACAGTAAAATATTTTATGACAAAAGTAAGATACCTGGATATACACAATTAGCCAGCCTCTGATTACTACAGGATGATCAGAATTTGCTTACTGCTCCCTTATCGGCACCTGATCCCGAATGCACAGCACTCGGGTGTTGAAATTCCAGTTCCCGTTGTTACTCATATAGTACTGACTTTCTGATTCGCATCACTTACGAACCGAGCTGAATGACTCAGGCGATTTTGTCTGTGGACCGCCTTCAGGAAGTCCAGCTTCGATTCCCGTGGCCTACCTTACCTCTGAGTATCTTTGGTGGTTTTCCCGGGTCACCAGGTGAATGCTGTTTTGGCTAATTGCATCCCCTGAATTTCCTTTCCCTCCATATCGTTTCCATTATCATTTCACATCTTATCTGGCGGTCTCTTTCAGGGCTAAGTGTTAGCGGGAGTCATTGGACTGCTTGACCGGATGATATGCTACTGATATACACTTTCTCCTCCTCCGGTAGGACGGTCTCCGGTCCTCGGTACCTGCTTCACTCATGGGCCCTATCATGACCAAGTTGGGTGGCATAGCGGCGTGCTGGCTTGGCGGAGAGTTTCCAACTGGTCAATTGCAGGGACTCTGTCTTGTGCACTGTCGTGGCTCCTTGGTTCGGGCGCCCCCTTCTTACCTCTTGCCCCATCATTCCACCTCGGAAATCTCACTTGGTGCAGAGGCAGTTTGCTCGTAGAGCCAAATCCCCTCCGTAGCATTATCCAATCCGTTCCAATCCAATCCAAAACATTTACGACAAACGTATATTCTACTAACGTTCTTTGATGGTTTTCAATACAGTCATGGTCCAATATAGGTACTACCAAACAGAAAACTTTCATTTGTTATATTATTACACAAGTTATATCTCCGTATCTGTGCAATTTGATAGTTTGAAAACAAGTCTATGAATCTAATGCTCTTAACTAATTATAGGAACTGTGAAATAATATACTCAAGAAATAATCAACATACACCATTATGAACCGCAACACGGTTTTGATGATCTGTTAAGACGCTGCAATGTCTGTCTTCAAGCACAAGGTAAAATCGTAATGTTGCTATATCACTCTGACCGTTAATTCTGTTTGTTTACATGTATAAGACGGTTCACGCGGGGAAAGTGTTGCGAGGGAAGCGGACCTAGGTGTCGTTAAAGATGCGGCCATTTAATCTGCTAGCACTGTATTTAGCATTTGTTTACTGTTATATCCCGTGGAGCTTTAAACCAATGGTGCAGAAGTAATATGTCCTTTTACTATACCCCCCTGAACTATTGGCATATGCTGAACTTGAAATCCAAGTTTTCATCCGTTAAGAGTTTGCCGGACATGTGCCCAACTTGTTTTACATATATGTAATGCTTTCAAAGTGTGTGTATTAGGAAAACGTAGCGTCAAGAACAATTCCCAGTGCTTTACCTGTCCATAAAATTCATTTTGAAATTATTATTTTTGATTTTGTTAAAACCCATTGACTTTTATCTATTTTTATCATATTTTATCTTTTTCTTCTAGTATCTGTGCTTTATTCGTATCTTCTGAGACAGCCAGAAATGTATCCCTTTACTATTAGGGCTGTAACCTGCAAAGCATTTAGTAAACGTCTCGGTAGCGTAGATGGTAGCGTGTCTGCCTGACGTTCAAAAGGTCTCAAGTTCGAATCTCGGTCAGGGTGAGTTACCTGCATAAGCTTTTTCAGGGGTTTTCCCTTATCCTTTAAGACGAATGTCGGGAAACTGTAAGCTCCATGGACCCTGGACTTATTTGAGAATAATTTCACCAAGTCATTCACCGCCGAAATGACTTAACGTTGAAGGTCGTAAATTAAAAAAGTTGTTGACGTTTGCGTTAATGCTTTGGAGGAAGGTACAAATCATTTATCACCTTTTCCTATTTTGTATTAAAGGTGGCAATATCAAAAGTATCTTCTACGTCCATACACTGCAAGTTCTATTCGCTCTTCTATCTATTGACTAGCTGATGTGACGCTGGTCTACTATGTCGATAGGCAAGCTGATTTCTTGTAAGATGCTCTGCATGGACGCATGACTAGTGATTGACCTGAGCCAGTTTTCTATTCTCTTTGGATGCTCTCAAAATATAGGTATTTTAGACATAAATTCGATTAGCCCTGCCTTCATGAAACTGACAGTCTGTAAAATGTGATTATGCTAACAATTTCTCTGTAGTTCTTTTTGAAATTTATATTCACTATTCGACTTTTTTTAAAGTTCCGGAAAGTGACTTTTATAAGTTATACAATTTGAACTAAAAATTTTTCCTTCACAGAGTTAATATACTATTAGAAGATTTTCCAGCATGATCGTTTCTCTACTTTTAACTAAATTATACCCAATAACATTTAGATAGCAAGCATATTTTGATCCATAATTATTCCAATATATAGGCGCTTAGACGGCATAGTCTGTTAATTGCAGTCGCGGGGTAACGATGATACCAGTGAAATAAGAGGACCTGACTCTGAATGGGGCAGGGCTTTGAGGATATCCACTTCAAATAGGCTCGTGGTAGCGCCCATCTCTGTGATGTTGAGGTAGCCTATTCGCCTCACACTCGCAGGTCTAGAGTTCAAATCGTGGTTAGGGTGAGTTACCTGGAAAATGGCGTTTACTGCGTTTTACCATATCCTGAAATATGATAAAAGGCTATTTAATACAATCTTAAATAAATTAATTATTTGAAACAAAAATATTTTACTTCCTGTATACCGCCGTTTATGAATATAATTTTATTTATGCTCACGTTGTTCTCAGGAAGCAAGCCAGCTGAAAAGATGATTAAAAATTTGCATTTCTGGAGTGTGCATCTCTCCCATCATCAGGATATTTAATAAATGTTATAACCACAAATGAATCATTGGATATAACGCACATATAAACAAAGACAAAACGCTATCAAAATTAGCATTACTGAACAAAAGACTGTTTTCAGTAAATTAAATGCCAGATCACGAGATGGTGTGAGTATAGAAAATTAATTGGGCCAAAGAAATGTAACTACTTAATTTGATTATCAAGCTCTATTGATCTGTGCTTCTTAAATCGTCGGATTTCCATTTTTAAGGTCGGTTTCCAAGAAGAGCTGAACTGAAATTCAGCATCACAGTTAAGCGTGCTCCTCTCGGAAGTAATGGCCAAAGCCTCCTTAATTCTCCGCTCCCAATAACTGTTGCATTTAGCCAAGATGGTCGTCTCCCGAAAGTTGGCCCTATGGTGGTTATCAAAACAATTCTCTGCCAGCCCAGACTTCTCAGGTTGCATTAAACGAATGCTCCATTCATGTTCGTTTATTCTGGTAGCGATGGTCCTTCCTGTTTGTCCTATATACGGTGTCCCACATTCACAAGGAAAATACGGTACACTCCCGGAACTTGGATCTCCAGTTTGTATTTCACTGGTCTGAACAGATGTTTAATTTTCGGAAGTGGCTTGTGGATGGTCCTAGTGTTTCGGGAGTATACCGCAGTCCCTGTGAATGTGGGGCCCCGTATATAGGACAAACTGGAAGGGCTACCAGAATAAACGAACATGAACAGAGCATTCGTTTAATGCAACCTGAGAAGTCTGTGCTGGAAGAGCATTGTTTTGATAACGACCATAGAGCCAACTTTCGGGAGACGACCATCTTGGCTAAATGCAAAAGTTATTGGGAGCGGAGGATTAAGGAGGCTGTGGCCATTTCCTCCAAAAGGAGCACGCTTAGTCGTGATGCTGATTTCAGTTCAGCTCCTCTTGGAAACCAGCCTTAAAAATGGAAAACCGTCGACTTAGGAACTACTGATCAAACAGATTGATGATCAGGTGAAGTAGTTACGTTTCTTTGACCTAATTATTTTTCTATATTCACGCCATCTCCTGACCTGGCATTGAATTTTCTGAAAAGTATTTTGTTCAGTAATGCAAATTTTGGTAGTGTTTTGTCTTTGCTTATTTTTGTGTTATATCCAGTGATTCATTTGTGGTTATAACATTTAATGAATATCGTAATGATGGGAGAGATGCACACTCCCGAAACGTCATTTGTAATCGTGTTTTCACCTGGTTTGCTTCCCGAGAACAACGTGAGCATAGTCATCGCCAAGAAAACTTCAGGTCTAATTTCATACTTTTATCTAATTTTCTGGATGTAATAAGAATAAGAATAATAATGATAATGATAGTGATAATAGTGATGATGATGATGGTGGTGGTGATGATGATGATGATGATGATGATGATGATGATGATGATGATGATGATGATGATGATGATGATGATGATGATGATGATGATGATGATGATGATGATGATGATGATGATGATGATGATGATGATGATGATGATGATGATGATGATGATTTAACCTATCCGGAAAAAGGACATCATGAATCCCTAAAACTCAGGCTAGTCAGAAGCAAAGGCTCGGATAATACTAACTTAAAATTTAAAGAGACACTAATCAAACAGCAGACATCTAGCACGAGGCCCGCAAATAAACCACTGATCGGTTCCACCGTGCTAATATAAATCTTTTATGTAGTAACATGATATAGGCCGTTCTTGAAGACTCCAACACGGTATCTAACGATGGTATAGCAAACTTACCTTTTTGTATTTTAGTTTTCAAGTAAGAAGCAATTCGTTAACTGTCTTACTTCTACATGTTTTTTCTAAAAATGTTATAATTTTTCCAGCGGAATCTCATAATAGGTATTACCACTAAACTCTCGGCATTGAACTTTTGGGAACAAGGCAGCAACTCTCTTTTACTTACCATAATTGCTTTATCTAATTACGTAGTGCTTAAAGTAAACATCCAATAGCACTGCTGAAATTCAAACAATGATATTCAACCTTATTTGAGGGGTATATAATCTCTACAATCTGTATACAGATTTGGATAGACAATACCGAGTTACTAACATTGTTCCGTTTGTTTAAGCTTCGGCAACTTTTTTTTCTTTTCCTCTTTTCTTTTCGAGGCGCTGCTGTTTCGGGGCTTCGCTTCGGCTTCCCGCCGTTGCTCCCTGGAAGCGCTGCGGTTCCTGAAGCTCCTTGTGTGCACTGCCTCGAATCGGGAAGGGAGTTAGCGCTTGGTGCTCGTCGGCTTTAAGCCAGGGTTAAGTGCTCCAAGTTTTGGGTTTTGCTAAAAATTCTTTGTGTTTAGATGATCGCCTTTGGTTAAGTCGAGATAATTTTATGGACTCTTCCCTTCAGTACCGGGACCAGAAGCTTTATTATTTTTTCCCCTTTTTATGTTTTGGGGTATAAAAACAAAGGGGTGACTGTTAGCTGTTTAGAATTTCTACATCGTTAAATGGGGGACAGAATTTTACTGTCTGCTTACCCTGAAGTCACTTATATATACAATGGTTTTGAGCTGTTATTCATGTAACTGTTCTACTCAGTTATTTGTTGGGTAAATGCTTTCTGTGTAGTTACTGGCTAGCACCATCGGCAATTTAAGTGTTTTTTTTTTTGGACCCTGATTTCCCTTAAACTTTACTTTTGTTCTTTCAGGAGTAATTGTTCTTAAGAGAATAATTTTATGTGATGCTCGTTGTTTCTTTGTACCATTTAAGGGGTGCACATATTGTGATAATGAATAAGTTATGTTTGTTATTATCAAGGGTTGTAATAATGAATTAAAGCATTTAAAATATTTATTGGGGGCAACATTGATTCAGTTCTTTGTATGTCGTGTACCCTTACCTGGACTTCTGAGCTTTAGGGTTTGAAGGGCCTAAATTCCTCACCTAATTTTAGCCTGTGTAGGAAGTGTTAACGTGTGAAGCGCGCGGCCTGGGCCGGCCGTCACATGTTATGTCTCCCTTATTTGGAAGGTTCCCCTACATGCTATCGACTAAAGACAACTAAGCTCGTGCTAGGTTCGACAGAGCATACACTTTGACAATAAATCAGTAGTTCTCTGTCAGCATTAACTCGTCGTAATGATTTGACCACATTAGTTTAAATATGGATGTAGTAATGTAATTCATTTAAAATATCTCCGATTAACGCATTAGAAGTTTTTTAAAGCTGTATGAAGAGCCTCCGTGGCGTAGTGGGCTAAGGCATCATGCCTTGGCTCCCTGCCACGGAAAGCGGCCCGTTATTGATCACACCCCTGAGGGTGCGGATTTTAAGTCCCGGGGATAGGACCGGTGTCCACTCAGCATCGTGAAGAAATACAGCAGCTTACTGTGACTTTGTGGGTTCGTAGAATTAAAAGTCCGAGTTGCAGATATTCCAAATGTTCTTTATTTCCGTAGAAATGCACTGTTCAATTCTAAGGTAACAGCATTACGACACATACACACGGTCTACCAAGGTCGATGACAGTAACAAACATGTTATGATTACATCAGCTCTCGTTACAACAACACTCTACATCTGTTTACTGCTTACCTTTCTTCTTGGCGCGTCGTCACCTCCTTAAATACCTCATTGATAAATTCGAGATATTTCTGGAACAAAACAGAAAACAACTATTTTGTCAATCCAGATATCATTAGAACCTTCAAAACGTGAAACCCTATCTGTACCGGCAAGTCCTTTATCTCAGCAATCTTTATTTGCCGGCGCTTTGTGTACACTAGCCGCGCTGTCGTAGATAACGGGTTCGCGACATTACGCTAATTAAGTGGCCCTGGTCATGAAAATCAAAATTCCGGCTGGAGATGTCGAGATACTGACCACATATCTTCCCTGTATCGGTTGGATAATCGCCTACCTATACCTTTATTATGTGGACGTGAGGCCACCAGTCGGGTTGGCAGGTCCTGGCCTTCTAGGGCTGTCGCACCCTGGGTTACTTTGTATGAAGCGCCTTATGATACTGGGCATGTTTCAAACAATTCTAAATTCAATTTTATAATTGCCTTTTAGATAGATTTGGCTACGCAGCAACATAATATATGCGATATTATTTCACACTAAATGCAATTTTCTGTTATAGGAGTTGGTATTCTGTGAATGCTCTACTTACTTTGACATGTGTGCCAGTTACTTTATTTAATATGATTCTTAACTTATTCCAGTGTATGTATAAATATCAAACTAGCTCAATGTGTGACAACGTGTAGTGGATGGGGTGTACCATTTGACAATTGATATATTTCGTCTCAGTAAATGAATTCCAGTTTTAAAATTTTAGTTATTAGTTGTCCTCGCAGATCCAAGCATATTATGCTTCGCTACTCAAACTGAATTGGACCTTGTTGAGTAATTACCCAAAGCAATTTCAGTTTCTGCTCATTCATATTCCCCTTTCGATCCCGCTTTACGCATTTTTCTCTCTTGTGCACGATTCTAAAATACAGTTCCACCCCCTAGGAAAGATAGGGGATTTCCAAAGGCACATAGAAAACGATTTATTTAATTTGCCAAGGTATTGTTGCACATTGCTGACATTTTTCCATTAATGCCTTTTAAATCTCTCAGCGTGAAACTGTTTTTCAAATCTGATTTCAACTTTTCAGGTTGTTAGAGACTTCATATTAAAACATCTGCCCTACTTTCCTTGTTGCTTGGAATTTCAATTCACCGTTCTTTAAATGCATTGAATTTTCCGGCTTCATAAAAGTGTTTAGTCTGATAAAAAGCATGATAAAAGAGAATGTGATGTACACACAACTTTGTTGGTAGTGCTATATAAGCTTTTCAGCAGCCATAAAGATATAGGGATATTGTTCTCTGGTACTTTATTTCTTTACAGCCACCATGGGAAGCATTATGAACGTTTATCTGGCTTTCTCTCACATCTCCACAAACAATTAACTGTTATCCCTCAAAAGCGTTAATGCTTTCGGGTTTTTAATTACTGCAACACGAACAAAGCCACCTTGTTGCCTTTCTTCTTTACCATTCCGTTCATCCTATTAAGAATGAGGCTTACTGGGACTTCAACGAAACGTTGCTCTCTAGATTTTTTGTGATATCGACCGGTGCCAGTCATCATTTTGTGCGCAGGTAGCTTCTGCTTATTACTCGGTTTAAAACGTATAGTAATATTGCTAACCTAATGAGAAGGGAAAGTAGTGTAAAGACCACTTACTTTCTGTATCACTCAATACGAGGGCTGTTCAATAAAGAATGACCATAATTTTTTTACGATCATAATTTTTCGCACTAAAATTCAATCTTATTATATTCTGTTAGCTTAATGTGAAACAAACACGCCGTAGCAGTTTCATTGTTTGTACTCCTGGTTCCCGCCTGTGAGAACCAGGTAAGTTCAAACATGTTCAGTATCGCCTAACGCTACAATGGAGGTAACATGCAGTTAAAGGTGATGTTAGAGAAAGATCCGCAGTTTCTTTCAAACGTAATCACTGCTGATGAAACTTGGCTATATCATTTTGATCCTGAGAGGAAACAGCAAAGCTCAGTGTGGAAATCTTCATCACCAACCCCCAAAAAGCAAAAGTGGCTGCTTCTGCTGGAAAAGTTATGGGCATCTCATTCTTTGATATTCATGGAATGGTTTATCAGCATGGTGTACCTGCACACACATCAGTAACTTGACAATACTACAGGGATGTCCTGAAATCATTGCAAGTCCATATCAGGTGCAAAAGACCACATTTCCGTGAATCAGGCTGGAAGCTGTACCACGATATTTCGCGGCCCCATACTGTCAATGTTCTTGGCGAATAACTAGCAAAAATTAACGTGAAGTGCTTCCTTTACCCTCCCTATAGTCCGAATTTAGCCCCATGTGACTTTCTATTCGTTGACTTGAAGAAACACCGTCGTGGGCGGCATTATCCATCATCAGAAGCAGTGGTGAAGACTGCGGAGGTGATTTTTAAGGATCTCTCAAAAAATGGTTTCCAGCATGTCTTTGAAGACTGGCAGAAACGCTGGGACAAGTGCATCGCATTCAGGGGACACTATTTTGAGAACAACCATCAAAATTATGAGGATGAGTAAAGGTATGTTGTCAAAAAAAAAAAAAAAAAAAAAAAAAAGAAAAAGAAAAAAAAAGAAGAGAGACAAGCTTTATCATTCTTTATTGAACAGCCCTCGTATAAAACCTCGAAAAATGTTTGTAGGTCTCTTGATTCCATGAGAAAGTATTCTTAGAAAACCAGCGTGTGCGAGAGAGATAAAGATAATAAAATGTCTGTTGTGTTATATGTAATCCTTTCTTTAACCATTTTTCTGCAGACTGTCTTCTATTTACCTTGTGTTAAACATTTCAGAAATCATTTTATTACTCATTTTCTGTATACATACGTGATGCAGTAATAGCAGAAGCCAGTGGAGTTACTCAAATATTTTTAGAACTCGTTACTCCCACAAGGCTTTGAAATTCCGTATCCTTTGCATAACCAAGGAGGAGGGAGTAGCAAACAGATAATAGAAATATCTTATTTTAAAATACAGAGAAATGTGTTGGAGAATCCAAGTAATTACAAAGGAATAATTTGGAAAGGTTAAATCCCCAAAAACTTTATTTGACATAAATTTTATATTTCTGTGAGATTTATATAGTTTGCTTAGTACTAAGCAGACGCAGCGAAACTTTCTGCAAGGAAACTTCGACCGCGCCACTGATGTCTACCGCAGTTGTGGACGAAACGTTTGGACGTTCTTACGCCAACAGACCACGGTAAAATAGCCCAGAAATAATTAATTGTATGATAAGTAAGTAATTTACGAAATAATTTCGAAGATAATGGTATGGGTGATATTTGGAGAAAGAGAGAAACTAATTATAAAAGTTTTTGGAAAGGAGACATGGAGATCCAGAAACTGTTTATTCAAATAGCAGAGAAGAGATCACTTGTTTTCTATATTCCATTGAAAAAATAGCTGGGAGAGGGAGAGTATATAGATATCACTAACAGTGAAGAAAGAAAGGGGTTAGCATGGTTAAGAGCAGGGATATGGAGATTAAGAGGTCAAAGAAATGGATACCTGGAAGATGAGTGCCCATTGTGGGGACAAAGAGGATATAGAACATATACTGTTTGATTGTAAGGAAACAGAGATGTGGAGGAAAGAATGTCAAATATCAAAAATGAATAGGAGAATCAGCTTAATCAAGGTTTAAAGCAAAAGTTATAAAAAGATGGGACAGTTTTTAAGTAAGGTAAAAACAAGTGGATATGGGCTGTATAAAGAGAGAAGGAATAATAAGTGACTATTCTGTAATAACACATGTAACACGTCTGTAAATATACTTAATGAACTGTCCTGTGTAGCAGTGGCCTGGGCTAAAACAGAGGGCAGACCAAAAATTGTAAAAGCTTAGTACTTCAATAAATATTATTATAATACTGTGGTTCCTGTTTAATATTAAATGAATTGTGAATAAAATCCGGCGTTCTCCAAAATGTTTCTGGTTTATTTAGCAGATCGTGACGAAGGAAATGGCTCCAAGATAACGTGTTCTCGATGACCGTGTGCTCCAAGCCTGGGCTTTTCATTGTTTTCTCGGATGGTAGATGAATTTCCACGTATCAGAATTTTCTTGCCACCGTTCTCTTATGACCTACTTCTGGCTTATATTTCAGGTAGACATTCAGGTCTTTTAGCGATGTCGGTTTGTTTGTTTTGTTTTGTTATTTGGTCCTGTCATACTACAACACCGCTATATGACATTGAAAACGTGTTACACAAAACAACCCTCATCAGGAGGTGCCTGACAAATGACGCAGATCTTTCAAAAAGACAAGAATGGATGTTAGTGGATAATGTGGATACTAGAGGGTTGGTTGACGAATTGCGGGTAACTTTAAGCTCCATGGACCCCGGGGTCATTTGAGCATCATTTCAGTCATTGCATTCATCGTCCGAAATAACTTAACGTTGGAGGATGTAAATTAAAAAAGGGGGGGATTGTTTGGTTGATGGTCGTTCATTGCCCTTGTAACCGCAGCATCAGGCAGTGATTAGGAGGCGGCGAATTAATCTAAATCAGATAATTAAAAAAGATAAATTAATAAAAATGCTTTGCTAAAATAATATAAAATATTGTTTTATTAATATGAAACTAGAATGGATAAAGTAATGATTAAAATAGCGGTTGACTTAAAGAATAAGAAGGGAAGAATATAATTTAATATAACATATATAGTAGCATCCAGGCAAGTAAGAGAAAATATTCTTGTAAAAATCTGTACACTTTGGAGAGACAGGAAGGGAGGTCCGTTACCTTCTTTGTCCTGGTAGTGGTTCAATGTCTGAGAACTGTAGAATACTTCCAGCCAGAAATGTGTTGGGACAAAGGGGCTTTCAAAATGCAGTTGAGAATGAATGCTAAAGGAATTTACTTCGCTGATTTGATAACGATGTATACCGTTACAAACAACTCACGGTAGGCGTTCCCCAACTCAGGGTGGGCTGAACGTCAATGAGTTATGTGAGTTTTGCAAACCAATGCAATAATTCGAAATAAACGAATACCAATAATAATGTAACATGTGATAAAGTTAGAGAGGGGATCAGAATAAAGTTCGAACTGAATCGTGAAGTAAGAAAATTTTACTTAGAAGTTTATACTACGACAGGAAGGACATGTTCCTGCGCGTTAGGAAGAGAAGCGAAGATTCATAAGTCTGAACTGTAGGGAAGTTAAGAATAGCGCAACCAGCGTAAGTGGAAGCAGCATTAGAAGTTTATTACAGCAAAGTAGTCGCCGTATAAAGAAGAAATAGGAACCACACGGAAGTAACTTTAAACAAGTAATACAGGGTTTCAAGTAAAAATTGAATTGATGTTAAGAATTTTACTAACCGGTGGTCACCAATCCAAATCGATAAGCAAACCTAGTAGGAATTAAACCAAATAATTCTGCAACTAAGTGTTATTAATACGACTGAGGAGCCAACAACCACCAAAATCAATTTCCTACAACCATTCACCTGAGGATAAGAGAACTCATAGCTTCAATTAGAACCCAATCAATTTAACACTGGTATGCGGGTTTTCAGCACCATCTCTAAGCATCTCAGTAGTGGGACGTATCTTCGACTTGAACTATTGGGGAATTCAGCGCGTCACTGCGGCCTGTAGTCTCCTGTGCTTCATTCATTTCACCCTTCACCCTGATAGTTCTTAACCACTATGATACAATGTCTCTATATATGTCACAGTGCGTGAGGTGTCATAAATAAGGAGTTTAGATTATTAGAGTAGTGCTATTTTTGGAAAGCAACTAGGTAATTCTCTAATCATAATTAATTACGATTAGATCATTAATATTCAATGAATCATTATCGTGAACTATTTTATTACCTGGAAGTGGTATACTTAAAGTTCATTTTAATTTATATAAATTACGTTAAATAATAATTGTATGTATTTTTGTAACGTGACTCAATAGTCGTCGAAATTCTTTGCAAGGCTGGAAGCAAGCATCACTGGAGAACGCAACGAGACCTTCATTTGTTATATCAGAGAGCAACCATTTACCCGGCATGTGTGGATGAACTCTAGCGCAACTAGGGGAAGTAATATCAACTCATGCGGTTAATCTATGTTTGAAATTAGCTGCAGGCTTTAGTTTCGTAATTTCCGCATTTTCCGGGTGATAAAATCAATCAAAATACCAAAAGGGCAATAAATCAGCACTTGCATCAAATGGTATCGCATTCGACTATTTTTAATATAGGTATATTTTTGCTTAACTTTTATCTCTTTAATTGGTTTAGGACATGGGTGAACAGCAGTTTGGCCATTAACTTGACGGAAAAAGGATGAAGTCTGTTCACTGCTGCTGCAGGTTTAAGGTACACATAGCTGAACTTTCTGATTTCTAATTTCAACATATGACATGATATTTATATAATATTTCACTGCAATATCAACAGCAGGTTTTAGTCATTAAGTTATTAAATATCTAATTAATTAGCTTAATGGAAACAAATATGTTACATACAATGAAAAATTAAATGTTACACATTAATATCTAAGTAGGATTTTTGTAACAAATTTTAAAGAAAAATGATAACATAAAAGTTAAATCAGGATTCAAATATAAGAAAAAGACAAATTTATAGGAAGCAAAATTTTTTACCTTCTAATGGTAATCTATTTAATATTGTCGGTGTTTCCTTAAAAGATTTTAAGGAACCTCAAGAAAAATTAGATCGGTTACTCCGTTGATTCAAGCTAAATAACAGACTTATTGTTCATCAAAAAAAGAGTGCCTAAAAATACTTCAGATGTGATTTAACTCTGAAAAAAAAATTGCAAAAATAAAAAAAATCTGCACGCGCGCGCGTTCGCGTTAGTGTGTGTCCGTGCACTACTCTGTGGGAATTTTATGGTGAAATGTGTTTCCTTGAGGGAAAACGTTTTTTGTTTCGCTCATGTGGACATCTTGCAGTGTGTTTATGTTGCCTGGCGCAGATAAGACATCAAGGCAAACTGTAACATAGCCGCAGATTGAATTTCGTTCCACACGACATCACATCAAATAAAGTTCACCAGAGGCGTTGGGTTGGGGTAGGTGTGCGCTTTGCCTAACAGGGCAGCAATTGTGAATGAAACCCGGCAGCGGCACATGCAACAAAGTTCAGTTCGATAATGAATAACCTAGTTATTGGCAGTTGGCGTAGTTCACCCTGCGGTTTGGTTCCCTCCAGCTACTAGTCCACTATTTCCATGGATGGTAATGATAATGAAGGTTTTATCAACTCTAGGAAAAGGGTATTTGATCAAACAGAATGGCGATGATCGTTTTGGACGTTGGGTATGGCTTATAACTATTCATTAACTGGAAGCGAATGCCGACATTGTTTTCTGTCGGAGGTAAGAGAGCCAAGTTCCCTTCCGGAACTCTAGTCCCAAACCCTGCAACCGCAAATCTAAGCCCTACGGGTCCCTGTTTTTAACAGTCAGCTCGACTGAGGATTAAGGAAATTACTACCGATGCTTTGTTAGAGAAATAAACATTGTTTGTGTTTGAATCAAAGACCTTTAACAGATTCGTATCTTTCATGATTTATGCCCAGCAGTTGTTTTGGCTATAATAATCTTTGTAGCGTAAAATATAGAGATGCATTATTAGGAAATTCATTCCGTCTATCCGTTAGCATTCAGATTTAAAGATCATTTATTTATAATTTAGTATAACTATTTTCTTAAGCGATAAGATTACTTTCTTTCGATTCCATTTGGTTTAGAAACCAAAGAATGAGTCCAATGAATTAATTAAATGTAACAAATAATCACCTATAAGAAATGAATCAGTACAGTGTCGGCTCTCAAATGCGTTCCACTGTGAGAACTGTGCGGTAAGATTACAAAAATTTCTATACTATTTTTTAAAAATGGTTTCCTTCAACAAAAATGCAACACTGATAGGATCTTTAAAACAAAGTGTAACCAGTTCCACTTCCGGAGAGAATAGAGAGAGTACCTGGAAAATTGTGTAGTCAAGAGGGCGCTCTAAAATATTTACCTTGTCATGTACATATGCTGGGTATGCTAACATTCTCCTCTCAAACATGAGAGCAAATTCTCTTGCCTTGTAAAACTGTTTTCACTCAACAGCAGAAATCCTTGTGATTCCTTGTTTGATTACATCACCAAATCCACAAGAGATAGAACAAGGTTTTCTAGCGCACAGCTGAGGCGAGTGAGTGAGATCAATTTTATGAGATATGTTTGAGAGCGGATGATCAAACTTTTCCAGTAAAAGGTAAAGATTTTAGTGCGCCTTTATGGCACAATTCTCCCCACAACTCTGGGTTCTCTTTCACAGTAGAGAGACTCCGCGAAACGTGTTACCAGAGTTTAGAATGCCCTGTATATCAGATTTCGTCTTCTGAGGGACTTTATTGTTTCGTAAAATACAAGAAGGGTTTTAGTTCCTCATATTTGTGAAAAATGTCAACTCATGATATACCAGTGTGCACAAAAAAAGCTAATTTTTTAAAAAAAAAAGAAAAGAAAAATACACGTACACCGGAGATGGAAAAATGACTCTTCCCACAAGATAAGTGTTTTTTGAAAAATAAGTTACATTTCACAAGAATATGGACTGTAACAAAGTGTTATAATCTACTTTTATTTACATTATATGCATTATTTCACATCTGGTAGTAATTATTCGTTCCGTTCCAAGAATATTGGAAGAAGACCTGTTTTATGTTCTCTCTGCTGGACCCGTTTTTCATCTGCTTCTTCTTTTCACGGTATGGGGATAAGTCTCCTTCATTTTCTCAGAACTGTACTGTCTACACATCTGAGTCGACCGGTGTATCTCCTTCTTTTATGGAGATTGAAAAAGAATCTCAGACACCCTTTGAACCTGTTTCATCCCTTTATTGTGATACTTTCCCGATTTATTATTTAGTGAATTTTTGTATACTATCAGTCTGCTCTGATTCTTCATTATATTTTTGATCCAAAATTGTGCGTTCTTTTGTCATCTTTAATAAATAATTTCTGCAGTTTGCAATGGATTTTCAGTTTTTTTCATAAAGATCTTATGTTATATAGTAGGGACTAGCATTTTTTCGAGAAATTTAAATCGTTTGCTTTCTTACTTTATTTCTCAATGTTTTATATTCTCACATGTTTAGATTATTGAAAGATTCTTACTCAACTATCTTTCACTTTCTGACATATTATTCCAATTTAATTCTATACTAACTTTTTGCTGCTTCAAAATGTCGTTATTTTCCCAGAGAAGCAATTATCTTGAATTCCTCTCCTGATATTTTAAACTCATATCATAGAAATAGCTAATTCAGGCAGTGTTACGTATAAGTGCTGTAATTAAACCTTGGTTTCTTACATTTAAACTAGATCATCTGTATAATTAAAGCTGGCTAGTTAAATTAATAATTTAGTTATTATATGAAGCAATACGTAATAATCATGAATTAATTGGCTTTCGCCTAGGAAGGCGCTTAAATTGCGAGTTCCCACCCCTTCTTCTCTCCCTCCGCTCTATACTCGCCTTTTTCGTGTGGTTTAGTAACCATTTGTTTTAAAAATGTCATTATTGGTAGTTAATTGGCTTTCGCATTTGCAACGTAGTAACCCGACAGCATTATTAAATCTAATTGACTGGCGGGTTTCTAGTGAGGTTACCCTTGTCACTGCACATCCAAAGTCATCGACCTTCATTAACGAAAACTGTTTTATAATTGTGGTTCTATTTTTCATACAAAATAAACACTCTATATATTATTGAGTATTTGATTGACATTGTCCCTTTGGTTAAAAATAGTATAATGGAAATTTATTAAAACTTGGAAGCACTAAAGCAGATAGTTAAAAATAGAGGGTTGTTAAATGTGTGGCTGCAAACAGCGATAGGAGCACATTCCTACAATAAAATATTACATGTTAAATACGAGGGTTATTCGTAAAGTAAGCTCCGTTATTTTTTATAAATTAAACCATCATAGATACTTGCATTTTTTATTTTATTTGATTCCTTACACCTTCCTCTATTTTTCTACATAGTTGTCATATTTGTTCAAACATTTGTCATAACGTTTTACAAGCTTCATTATACCAACGCCTGCCGCCTGTGAGGATAACCAGTCTTCAACCTATTTTTTCACCTCGTCATTTGTGCGGAAGCGCTTGCCACCGCGAAACTCCTTCAGGTAGCGGAGCAAGTGAAAATCGCTCGGCGCCAGGTCTGGACTATACGGTGAGTGGTCCATCTGTTCTCATCCAAAATAGCTGGGGAGATCTCGGGTCCGCCTGACAGAATGTGGTCTGGCATTGCCATGGAGCAACAACACTCCAGACCTCCAGAGGTCAGAAGACCACGTTGGTTATTCTGTATTGCACGTCGGAAGTTAGAGTAGCAAAGTAAACGGCTGCAGTGGTGGTTGTCCCTTGTTCCATAAACTCGACTAGCAACACTCCATGTCTATCCCAAAACACAGATGCCATCACTTTCCGTATTGAGATTGTCTGCATGGCCTTGACCTTAATTGGCGATGTCGTGTGGTGCCATTCCATCATTTGACGTTTTGACTCAGGAGTCATGTGAGAAAACCACGTCTCGTCCCCAGTAACAGTGTGTTGCAATAGTTCATCTCCTTCCTGCTGATATCGGCTTAAAAAGTTCAGTGCACAAGCCATTCTTGTCATTTTGTTCCTCAGTAGGCAGCCTTGGAACCCAACGTGAACACAATTTGCAAAATTGCAAATTTTCAGAAACAATTTTGTACAGAGTTTTACCCACATCCGGATATTCCATTGCTAAAGTGGAAATTGTGAATTGCCGGTTTTCACAGATCTTTTCATCCACGGCATTGACCAAATCTTCTGTGATCACTGATGGCCGGCCTGATCACGGTTCATTATGGACATTGTCGCGTCCGTATTTGAAAGCTCGAACCCACTTATGCACTTTCCTGTCACTCATCGTATTGGGGCCTTACACTTCACTGATCTGTCGATGAATGTGTGTTGTTGAAAAGTTCCTTGCCGTCAAAATCCGAATCACAGACCGTATTTCAATTGTTTGAAACAATTTTAACTGTCACTGTTAACAGAACACTACACCACTACCAATGCGAATTGTATTGTTTACGCGCAAGGCATGCCGGTAGTAGGTCCGCATGGACGTTTCAATATTCATGGGACCTTACTTTACGAATAACCCTCCTAATATGTACTTACAATGCGAAAGCTTAAGGTATGGTACACAGGAGCAATCCTCATTCTACTGATGACCTGAAAGTGAATCTATAAGAAGAAATCGAAGCCATTACCTGTGTGAAAAATTTAAATATTGTTCATATTTTAGAAAGATATCGGATATGTGTTGCAGTGGATGAAGGACATCGACTGTATTGTTGAACACGTATTTTTTTATCGTAAGAGAACTCCAACCCGCTGTAACCGCACCCGCAAATATGCCAGGTATTACTCGCCCGTGTGCTCGTTTCTCTCCCTATCCGCCCGTCTAACAATTCAGTTCTTGTAACTATTAAATTACTAAAATTTTATATGGTTTAACCCGCACTGTAGAATTCAATTATAAATATATTCGAATGTTCATGAAGTGTAAAATTTGAGGTCTGTAAATTTGGAACAGTATAACATACTCTAACTCTAGCGCACTCCCAACTTTGTAATTATTTTATTTTATTTATTTTATTCGGAAGATTCAGAGAACATTTCAATTCCTTACATGCAGAATTTGGGCTAACAAAATAATGTTATAAGAATGCCACTAAATACTACTTTTAGTTCAGATATATGTTTTTAAATGTGGTGCATTACCTTGCTCGAATGTGTGCAAGTGACGTTATGTGAATCAATGGTATGGTCGCGCTGCTCGAACGGTTACAATGGCTTTACCTTTGTTAATAGAATCCTGTCGGATAACGCGCTGATTATTCTTTTAAGAATGACAGGGGAACTGCCACGCTTCCCGGCTCTGTGCTAAGCACCAATGAACTTCAGCCAGTGGAATTCGTAGAAATCACAAATGACAGATGTTCACTCCAGGTGGAGTAATCAGTGCGTTATCTGAGAGGTATCTATTACCAAAGATAAATCCGGGGTAACCGTTCGAGCAGCACGACTACACGGGTAAGATCGCTGCTTTCACCAGCATATTGCCGATAAAGCTAGTGGGTTAGTTGGCAGATGACTAATCTGATAAATAAACAAGTGAACTCGACCACAAACTACTGCGCAACATTACGTTATACACCACGTCTAATAAATGCAGGGACTGCAGAGAATATGTTTGAAACCCGAAGAATGTTATAAATTATTTCATTACAAGACGTTCTTGGATGTATTGACTAAAAAATGTATAATACGTAAACTATAATCAGAGACAGGCATAGAAAATCACACAAATTTATAGCATGAAAAGACTATGTGACAAACCTGAATAACATAAATGCGTCAATATAACTTGAGCGGTTTACCGTTGGGTTGCCCGTGGTTGACTCATATGCCGTGTTGAATGCAAAACTGTTCGTGCACCATTCTGAAATGTGCTGATTTGCCCGCAAAATCCAGAATCGAAAGCAATTCGGTTAAAATTTAAGTCCTGTCCTAGAATCAGCACACATAAATCTTCCCGAGCTTTTTGTTTCCCATAAATCCGCATAACATCGAAGTTGTCGTTGCACCGCGGCGTAGATCTTCATTTGTCGTTTATTTCACCACTGGATAGTACACTGTGTCTGCAGTGTTAGTTAAAAACTGAAGCTAGAAGCTGAGCTGTCTGCTTTTCTACCACAAGTCTTGTTTTGACCTCAAGCTGACATGCGTTTAACAAATTACGATTCTTATTTGATGCTAGAGACTATTGTGCCTAGATGTCTTCCCTTTTAGTTTAAATAGATAATATGTGAGAATGCAATATTAATTATATTTTCTTGTTCCATTTTTATCCCGCCTTTTAACTGCAATGGTCCTATCGGCGGCCGTTTTCCTTTGGAAATCACCTATTGGCGATGATGCTATCTCGTAGACGGGTTGCTGGTACTCAGGGTATTTATGCATTAGATCACACACTTTTTTATAATTTACATCCTCCGACGTTAAGTCACATCTCACGGGGAATTAAAATGGGTTAAATTATGCTCAAATGAGCCCAGGGTGCATAGAGCTTAGAATTACGCAACATTCGTCTTTCAGGATAAGGGAAAACCCTGGAAAAAGCTTACTCAGGCAACTCACGCTGATCGATATACGAACTCTGAACCTCTTGAACGTGAGGTAGACACACTAAAATCTACGCTACCAAGGCGGGCAGATCACACACAGTCATTCGCACTCATTCATACTTCCAGATTCCAGGGTTAGAAAAAAATCCCCACCCCCAGCATGGAGTCGATCCCGGGACCCCTCGCACAGTGGGCAGTTGCCCTACTGACCGAGCTATAGAGTTAGCCAATTGTGGTTTGTTTCTCAGATCAAATATTAAATTTAAATTTCAACTTGCAAATTCAGTATCAATGTTTTCAATTTAATTTTTATTTGGATTCAGCATTTCATTTGGTAAACATTCTGCTAAGAGTTTCCTTTCGCATAAAGTAGTATTTGGTTACTTTTATCCCACAAATAGTATTAAAATTTCATGCTCATTTCTTGCACTGTTTCATAATTTTTAAAAATTACTACATAAGTGTGATATTACAGCCACATAGCTTCAGTCACTGTCGATTTTGTTTTATGTGGCTTCTGCAGACACCTCCTATAAAAGCGTATTTCTTATTTACTTTATATTAATCCAAATAAATCTTTACATAAATAGTTTTCTTTATCATTTCGTTGAGGTACCTAAAATTGAATTGAAGAAACCGACGTAGTATTCAGATGTTTTAAAACCAGCCGATATAAGCTGGTGTTGAAATTCCACACGCTTTGCATTAGAAACAAGTGAATAGTAACAGCGCTTTGAGGGACATAATTTGTGAAACCTTCACAACCGCTGATGCCATAGAATAGATTTAGCCTCGGTTATCTTGTAATAATTATTTATTTTTTATTTAAATGTTATACAAAATTATTAAACTTGCTACTGAATGATGATATCGCAGAATATTCCCAGAAAATTTAAGGTCTTTTCATATTCCACATTAGCACAGTAGACGTGATATTTAAATTAAGTGTTAGGCGATATTAAAAACTCAAATATATGGAACATTTTTCTATCTAAATAGTGGCTTACTGTTAGTATACTTAGTACACTTCGTGCAAAAGTTACGAAGTCAAGACTGGTATTTATGGATTTTGTTTTTGAGAGAAGCTGTTCAAAGACACACGAGGACAGTTTTCTTAAAATCTCTTTCTTTCAGAATATGTCTAAGTACGTATTTCCGATGAAGTTTTGATACATAAATTTTTCTTTAAATATAGTAAGTACCCTTCTGGTAACTTTCTTCCCCAGATATGATGAAAATTTAATAAATAAATATGAAGAACGTATTTAATCTTAATAAAGTTAAATGTATTTTAATAAATATGCATATTAATTTATTGCGAAAACAAAAAGGATAAATAAAATATATATACATTATAGTATTATGAAATAATGGTGTTTTAGCAAAATTTTAGCAAAAAGATTAAATATAACTGAATTGCTACTAAATAATGAACAACATGGATTCAGGCAAGGCAGATCCTGTGCTCATTGCATCTTAACAGTACAACAAATAATAAAAAAGAGAAGAGAATTTAATTTAGAGACCCATATATTATTTGGTGATTACGTATAAGCATTTGACAAAGTTGTACGACAAAAGCTATGGGATATAATGACTGAAAACGGATATCCTCAACATTTAATTTTAATGATAAAGAAAATGTACGAAGGAACTTCTATTAGCATGGATAATGGTTTTAAGACAGAAACTATCAACCTAGGTGTAAGACAGGGCTGCCCGATGTCGCCAACTCTTTTTAATATTTATATCGACGCAGCAGTTGTCGAATAGAAAGCTCAGTGAAAGTAGATTTTAAGTTAGGCCGTACAGTCTTAAATTCAGTCCTGTTTGCAGATGATCAGGTCATTCTGGCAGATACTGAGAACAGATTACAAATAGCTTTGTACCAACTCGACAAAACAATGTCAAGGTATAATTTTATCATTTCAGCAGATAAAACGAAAGTGATGGTTTTATTGGTAAATACCCAACACGGTCCAAAATGCTCCTCAAAAACAAAATACTAGAACAAGTTAAATATTTTAATTACTT
Organism: Mantis religiosa; assembly: GCA_030765055.1. Taxonomy (NCBI): domain Eukaryota; kingdom Metazoa; phylum Arthropoda; class Insecta; order Mantodea; family Mantidae; genus Mantis; species Mantis religiosa. The sequence goes on along the minus strand of CM060947.1, from coordinate 203,038,133 downwards.
AGGATGTGATATTTCCTATGAATGTGACAGGGATTTAAAACAGAAGATCTATAAATTTCAAAACATATATAGCAGTATAAAACGAACATTTAAAAACAAAACAAGAAGAGATACCATATTAAAGTTTTATAAAACTATGGCAATTCCTGTTATATATTATGGAGCCGAGACGTCAACATTGAACAGAACTGATAAAAGAATAATTAAAACGGCTGAAATGAAATTTTTGAGGTATGTAGCTGGCTGTAGTCTTAAAGATCACATTAAAAGTGAAACAATAAGATAACAACTGAAAGTATTTACTTTAAATTACAAACTCAGGGAGTACAAACTGAAATGACAAGATCATCTCTATCGATTATCAGAAGAAAGACTCACCAAACAGGCCCTGCAGTATAAACCAGTTGGTATTAGAGATGTTGGAAGACCATGGAGACACTGGGAAGATCCCTTCTGTGCCAAAACAGGCCTATATGGCCTATCTTGAAGGTTGTTGTTGTTGTTGTTGATGATGATGATGATGATGATGATGATGATGATGATGATGATGATGATGATGATGATGATGATGATGATGATGATGATGATGATGATGATGATGATGATGATGATGATGATGATGATGATGATGATGATGATGATGATGATGATGATGATGAAGTAAAATTCTGAAACAGCAGATCTAAATTGCGCGAAGTATTGTATTATAGGATTAGATAGTGCCTGGCCAATTCCACAATTATAGAAGCTCTCAAATTTTATCTTCATTATTCTTCTAAATAGAACATCAATAATCTGGGGACAGATATTATACTAATCTGCAATGTAATACTGGTAATTAAACGTCTTATTTGTGTTCTATTCCTCCATGTGTAGGTAGATGTATAAGCTATGAAAGAAAGAACAAAAGAGTATCATTAAAGAGGTTATCTGTAAAGAAGAGTTGTACAACAAGTTTACCATGTACGTGGTCACAAAATATTCCGTTATGTGATTTCACTGGAAATAGAAATTGTAACTTCGCTGAACTCAAAGCTCCGCTCACATTTTTGCTAATGAAGCCACAACAGTATAAGTACTTCATGATGTTTATAAACTCAGTGTTTAAATGTGTGAAATAGTTGAAATTAATATGCATTAGATTAAAGCATATTTTCTTCCTTCTAGTATTTAAAATATTTTTGTTAAAATTGTATATTTTTATTTATCAACTCTAACCCTAATATACCACTGTGTAAAATAGTGTTCAATAAATCTGGATTAAAAAAACACAAACACAAAAACACACTACACCTCAGGAACTTAAAGTCAGTTATACCAAAAGTTTGTTAAAGTTCAGTATATTCCAAGAATGAGAAACCTACGACGCCCAAAATAGGTTTCACATAGAAATTGCTTTGAAATGTTGCATTTCCCCCACAATGGCTCTAAAGTTTTTATAATGTGCAATATGCTTAAGAAAAATTAATTATATTAACACACACGTATATCAAAAATATTCCTAGAATAGTCTGAAGTCCTCTTCATTCAGTAAACCATGAGATAGATGAAATCTCATTACACAAAAGTGTAGATCTTTTTAAAGCACACGACTTATGTCAGATAAATGTTATTGAGTTAACCATTTATGAGATATTCTTTGTTATTTGAATTTATACATACATTTTCATCAAAATGACAAGTTATTTATTTTCTTTTAATTTCTTGGCCATGTAAACCGAACGTATTTCAGAAAGCAGCCCGTAGCAACCACTCATAGAGTATGTGAGTATTTTTAAGATTACTTCCTGTGCACTTAAAATATAATATCCAATCACAAAATTTCTGAAAATGTTTATCTTGATTAATATGAAAGGGACAGAGGACTAAATGATCGTAAAAATAATTTATACAAGGTTATAGCAAAATACGTGAGTTCAACACATCAGGATTTTAGGTGGTGGGTTGCTGATACGTAACTGTAATTTCCATTTTAAAATATTTCTTATGGTATGGCAGCCCTAGAAGTACCATTACGTAGATCTATTTTTCATTACTTCAATACAATGTCGTTTTACTTTTAAATATTTGAACTAATCCTGGAGCTCCTTTTATGCAACAATATATCATTATTTAAATTTATAGCAGTGATGTTTTTATAGTTGAAAACTTACATTTGGTCTAGTTTGTAAATATTACAATGAAAAGCTTGAACTTAAACAAGAAAGTCAAACGCGAGCAACCAACGCGAAGTTTCATGAAAGTTTTCTAGAGGAAGAAAATCCAGTAACAAATTGGAACGAAAAAGAGGAGCAAATTGATTCATCAGCTTGTCGTCTGGCACAATGCACAGTTCATTGTTTGTAAAGCATCACAACCAAGGTTCTTATAATCTCTTAAACGGAGAATAATCTACATGTTGCTGTCTCTAATATAGGAAGTGCTGAAACTTCCTTCTTTATTAATTGATTTACGTAAAATTTTGGAAAATCGGCATTCGGATTGTGTGCAGAGCTACTAAAAGGTATACATAGTTATAACAATTTTATAACAACTAGCTCCATAATTACTTTCAGAAGTAGTAATTATGATTATTTGGCAATTATTTTTCTTAGAAATTTCATCAGTATTAAAAACGTTCCTAATGGTGACACGTTATTCTACTCAGAATTTATTTAAAAAGTCAAGAAATACGTAAACCTTTATTGAGTTTTTTGTGATGTTGGAATAAATCTACAATTTAACTACACGATTTTTAAGTTACAGAAGGATAAAGAGCAGGAAAGCTTTTGAATTTTCCAGTCTTAAATACACCTTTCCAACTGTAGCCTAAACACGGTATTTAAGGAAAAACAATTGATTACATGAAAATTAATTTGAATATTACTTAAGTTCTTTTCACCGGTTATTGCCCCTAAGGATTTGGGGCTCCCTATCAGTGTAATCTCAATTAGGTACATCACTCTTTTTCTACAAGTCCCGAATCCAAAGTTAACATTTGGGAGCGGATATGTGAGTATGTGTTTGTGTATGTGTATGTGTGGTCCATTCATGCAGTATAATTCAAAAAGGTAACTTCAATTAAACACCAAACACCAGGAATTCAACTGAGGATACTCCGTTTTCCACATCTTACGTGGAAAATTACATTGAAATGTGCGTTTCGTTAAAGTCTACAATTTATGTCAAATACCTATTTTATGGATATAGTCATTTTCGTTATATTCCTTTTATTGTTTTGAATTTTAAAATACTTATAGTTCTCTTTAATATAAAATAATTGGCTTTTCTGTGTCCTGGTTAGGTAATGAGAAGGAAATGCCTAATTGAGTACATAGAGACCTACTAAAAGATTGACTGTAGCTTAAGCCTTCTGCAATATTTTCATGCATATAAGGAAATCCGTAATAAACGGATTTCTGTAAAGCTGATTCCATTAATATGAAGTAGGTATAAGACTAAGCTTTTTAAGGATATGTATGACTGAAATTTTATGAACATTTTCAAAAAATCGCCTTTTCCTCCTTTTAGTCTATAAAGTAGTGTAAGTCTTCCTGGATCCAAAGAATGCTTAGATAGCATCCGAAAGACATTTTTAAATGCCGTAATATAGTTCGAAAGTTAGGTGAATGCTAGTGTTAGATATGAATTCTAATTCTTTATCCTTGTTTTCTCGCTGTTGAAAATTTCATAATTTTTCATCATTTAAAATGCTCATTGTGTCTCAGTTTTAGTTTAGACTAATAAAACTTGCTACACACGTTAATAGAGACACAGTGAATTGAAATTGCTCTGGGGTTTATTGTGAGATGCATTTTAAGTGCACTTTCTTTACTTCAAAACACAATATTTCAAATTTTGGGCAAAAAAGTCACACTCATAGCTTTAAAAAATATCTGGAGCCTAAAGTTACTGAGATACAGAGAAACCTAGGGTAAATTCAAAACATGGATGCATTGGGAACCTGCTGTTAAAACATTGGAACGAAAGTTAAGTTATTTTGTCGCAAGGGAATTTATAGGTGACGTAACCACAAATAAATAAATTTGACTATATTTTCCAAACTATCAAAGGAAAATTGACATAATTTGGGCTGTATCATATTTGCACTAAGTTACATCTGCGTATGAATCTTAAAAAGCTAGCGTTATTAGTTCAGGATTTCAAATTTTCAGTCATAGGAATTTTTAAAGAATATTTTGTACAGGAGCAGATAGAAAGTTCTGCGAGTGTACATGTCCTATTTTTTCTTTAGTTGCCAAATATGTTTTATTTTGCATAGTACCCCTTCAATGACCTTCAGAATACATTATTCTTCCGTAAATATAATCCTGTGTAAAATTATGTATAGTGTATTAAATATATCGCCGCTTTTGCATGTCATTGGACATTTTCGCTATAATTATTCGTGCCATAGACAGGTTTTATATAATATCAATTTTCAGCAGCTCATGTAATTAACCCGCCGAATGCAATAATGTGCTGTGGTATACTGTCTGTCGTGATGAATTATCTGACAGCTTTTGTATATTAACGTAACCCTTGCATGCTCCCAACCAAAACAGTACACACTTCGTAACTAATTCTTTCTCAAAATGCGAAATCAAATCAACCAGTTTATCATCATAAAACTATAATAAACAATATAAAGGTTGAAATGTTAATTCATAGCATCAAATTATGAAGTGAGGTGGAAGGAAATGAAAACCACACATTTTGAGCTACATAAGCTACAGACACCAAAATATGTGTGATTTCTACCAACTATAATTAAGATTATCAAATCAACATAACAATGTTCACCATTTTTTATATTTACTTTAGTTCTCATTAATGTCATATAATCTCTATAAAATGTTGTACCCACGAAATTACTGTTGCAGATTACAATTATGACATAAATGCAAAATAAATATTTAGTGTGTTCACGACGCGGAAAATCATCATGATCATATTATATCAGGAGAATTCCGCCGGCGTGCCCGAATAAGTTCTTTTACTAACAGGATTTGTCACTTTTAATCTGTCAGAAACCAACGCTCTGCCGGATTTCAACCTGCAACGTTTAACCATCTGAGTTATCCAGAATGACAGAACATATGAGCAGTGAAGTATGAAACTCCTCATGAGAAACCTGCCTAAAGACCTTAATGTGCATATGTTTAAATTTTGGTGTATTATGATCAGATAAAAGTTAACGTGAATATAAACTTGAGAAATACAATATGAAAGGTACATTTTGAAGTTGCCTATTTCACCGTTATTGCTATATAAAATGGGTAGAAGTTTGATAAACTTACATTTGGAAAGACTAAAGTGGATAATCGTGCTACGTTTTAAAACTGAAAATAAAAAACGGACTTAGAATGGCAATGGATACAATTTGTCAAATTTAATACTCTGTGAACTATAAAACACCTTAGTAACTCGTAATTTAATAACTGGCAGTCGATACCTACTTTTGGGCGTTTGAACTGTAGCTGCAATTACAAATTGCTACCAAAATAGTTACTGGAGTTACCATATAATTATAGCAGTGCAACTTTAAGCTTAACATGGACTTAAAACAAAAAAGAATCTGATGTGTTCCACTGACATGAGTTTCTCTGCTTCCTGTGTACAACTATTCTAAGAAACGCATATTCTTCTTTCTGGTTTGGATGATCGAGAAAAATTGTATAAAATACTTTTATTACACACTTCTCTGAGTACTGACTGTGGGAATACTTTTGGCTTACATCTTCGATGGCATTAGGCTTGGAAATATTCCATTTTTTGATCAGGAGGAAATAATAAACAAATTAAAGCTTTCATTTTGAGAAATGTATAAATAAGGGAAATTCAGGTCATTATCAAGTAATATCTGTAATGGTTAAGTACAAGACAAAAACAAATTCTTTGGCATAAATTGTGTGGCTTTACAGTGTCTGTCTCTTGCGGTTTACAGTTCAAACAACTTACCTGTTATTCCTAGAAAATTCAAGTTAAAGATTAATTTTCATGAAAATATCTTAAATATATAGTAATTTAAAAATACTGTTTGAGCTATTTCTGAAAGAAAAAAAAAGTGTTCGGAGACTTTTGTCTGTGTAAAGGGTAACCAAAGGTAACTTTCATATTAAATTTTGATGTCGGATGCTTGAAATACGTAAATACTAATGTTTGTTTAACCTAATTTTTGTATGCTAACAATACACTCTTGTTGTAACAGTGCTATACTTTTGGGATACACAGAGTTACATTACGCGAACTTTCTGTAAAATTTGGCTATCGATTTTTGGATGAAATTCAATACTATACTTACTGTAATTACAGCTAGGGAAAGTAAAAGGGATGTAAATCATGGAAACCCATGTTTATTTTCTTCACTTGACTCTCCAGGTATGCAAGGAGTTTTATCTGAGTGCTCCAAACCTCATAAGATATTCTTTTGAGACTGATTGTATGACGTCAACGGTGGTTCTTTTTATAATTCGTAGGTTTTGTGTCATTTCAGGGATTGCGTAATTTTGTCACGCTTTATTCTGTGCAGCGTATACATATCATTTCGTAATTTAGTACGAGATAAGGTACGCATTTGCCAAATATTTAAAGCCTTCACGGTGGAAGACTTCATCTCGAAACTCATTTCCTAGGTTCTTGTTTCTCGCCTGGGAGGCGGACTGGGTATGTCAGGAGCCTGACACATTTCCCTCTGATGCTCCAGGAGATTACAAGATCAAACAGCTCCCAGAATTCAGCTGTAATAATCAGCTGCAGTGTTCCAAAAGCCATATTAACATTCATCAGAACATAATGCAGTTGGATCAATCATAATGGTTGTATTATCTGGGCTTCATATGTTAACTTATGAACACCGTAATACGAGTGCAAAGAGAGTGCAAAGAGAATATGCAATTCTCTTTCATTCATCTTCATCATGGCTGGGGTGTATATGCACTGAAAATGTATTGAATGTGCGTGTGTACGAGGAGACTAGGGTTAAAGTAGGCTATTCCAAGGGGTATTAAAAATGGTGTTCCTTAAAGGTGTTAATAATATTCGATATTGTATGAGTGTTAATGAAGCAGTTCCGTTGTTTAATAAATTCATGGATTCGAGGATACAAATCTACTGGTAAAGTGTGGATGAAGGTTTGACTGGTTATTCCTCAAGAAATTTCGCCATCTTCATTAAAATTTTTATAATAGAGCATTATGTATGCTAGAACAAGGGACTATAAAACACAGCAGAACATAAAATATGAATCAGTTACAGAAGGCAGCGAGTGAGTTACCATCGATTTTCTATTCGGAGGTGCAAGAGGAGGCTTCTAGCAAAATTCGTGTAATAACTTAATAAGTGAAGTTTTCTTTTTTATGTTTGAACCAGTGTTTTTATTGAAAACAGTGTATTTTTACACATTTTAACACTGTGCCAACTGGTTCAGAAACACTGTCATTCCGTCTCTTTGGCCTTTTATCTACACTATTTTCTTACCAATAAATCCAAAAAGCAACTGATTTCAGCATAATTGTATAAAAGTCCTCTTAATGACTTCTGTGCTTGTGTGATGCACAGGATTCCTGTTCTTGCACGATGTACTACGTTCTTCAGACATGCAAGCTCCTTGCTTATGAGATGTGGCTTGGTGTTACAAAAATCAGTGAAACTTAAGGAGAAACTCAAATAAGTTAATGTAGTATTTCACTACAAGTTAATATGGAGGAAAGTTAAGTCCACTTTGAAAATAGTTTGTATAAAACATAGAATTAATTCATGCCGTAGTTCTTCATTCACTTGTTAGTTAATTTATTGTATTTGACTGCTTAGCTTTGTTCGGATTCAGGGCACACAATTGCCAGTTGCCTGCATTTACTCATTTAGGCATTCGCTTTTTTGCATTTATTTATTTTATTGGATTTCAATACCAACCTTTCCATAAAATAAATACGAATATATCTAAAAGCATAGTGGTTAGAGATTAAGTATTGATTATCTAGAACTTATAAGGTGATATTTTTAATTTTCTTCAAATATTTACCTGTTGTTTAATTTATTGTATTTCATTATTTGGTTTTGCTCGGATTTAGTGTACACCATTACCAGTTGCCTGCGTTTATCCATATAGGTATTAGCTTTTGTGCATTTATTTATTTTAATGGATTTCAATACTACCTTTTCCAGAAAATAAATACGAATTAATCTAAAAGCTTAGTGGTTGGAGATTAAGTATTGATTATCTAGAAATTACAAGGTGATATATTTAATTTCTATACCATCTACGTGATTGGCAGATAAGACGTTTTATTGTACTTACAAATTGGACACCGAAGTTTCAATAAAAATGCACGTTTTTATGTTCCTAGAGGCTAAACTAGCAGTTTTAGAAGAAATGTATGTGCGTGTGACTGTGTGTATGTGTATAGGAATTATTATCTGAAAAGTATACCATAGAAACAAAATAAAAATCGCTTAAATATCAGGCTTTATATTGAAGTGGCAGAATGACGTTGCCCTCAACTCTTCTGCAGGTGAATTGTGTACCTGCTTTTCAATGTGAAGTTTCTTTTTTCACCCATAATTACGTTATTTAAACTATTTTAATTGCATTCTCTCATTACATATTTACTATGTTGTTTTTACGTATAGTTTTTCCACTATAGCCACTATAGCCTTCTCTTAGTATTAGGGAAGGTGTCCATTAGTATCCTTCATGGATTCAGTGGATGCCCGCGCTGGAAGAATTAAACTTCCATGGTATGTCCCTTCCTCTGTATTACTTTATCGTGGTATTTCGTAATTTAAGGAACTATTTAAATTTTTCTCACGCTGGGTGCCAACTTTGTAAGGCGGGAACGTGTGAAACTACCTGCGAAAGTAGACGATAGTACCATCAGGCGGGCTTGGCCTTTCAGGGTCTCTGGTTCGGAACCTGTTCTCGGCATCCCTTCTTGTCAGATGGCTGTCTCACTAGAACCTCATGTGACCGACTGTAGATGCGTCTTCAATTGATCCTCACTAGGATTACCTCAATAGATATTTAAGCGCAGAGGATCTACCCAAAGGTCCCAAGACCCTGGCCTCCTTCTACCCGGGAGTGATGGAAAACTTCGGGGCTCTTTCCATAGGGCAATACCTGGTTTCCTAAAAAGCGCCCCCCCCCCCCCCGCCCCATTGACGTCAAGACAGGATGGAAGTGGATACGCCACTTACGCGCGTCAACCCCAAAGGGAAGACTACCGAAATCCTCGGTGGGGCCGCCTGGTGATCTAGCACACATTCTACTAGCTCTGCAGGCAAGTACCCGGGACTCATGAGGCAACTCTCTACCTCTTCCGGGTGGTCGAAGCCGGGCCGGTGGTACCCGATTTCACGGGTACATACTGCCCCCTCGAGTCCAACCCAATTCTAACAACTCCCCGACGGGAGGGGCTTGACAGTACAGTCCGAGGTTCCTCTGGTAACGCCAGAGGTACCACGAGTGTTAAGGGTCCACAGCGCTCGCACCACAGCAGCTGAAGGGGACGGATCCCCTAGTACTACAATATTGCATATTGAAGATCTTCAGAAAATATCGCCAAACAAAATTTCCTTTACAAATATTAATATTCTCAATTTGTGGTTTTCTCAAATGGTTCTAAATGTTTTGGCTGAGAAACAATGTGTTTACCAAACATTTAAGACAACAAAAATATATCCTGAACTTTTTGGGAATAGCCTCTGAGATTCTCTTTATTCTAAAAACGTTTTTATAACTCATAAAGATAGAGTTAGACAAAGACTTACTATACAAAAATAAAACGCTCGTTAAAATACACAATTTATGTAACATACATTTTTTGTTATGTGAACCATTTTGGAAATATTCGTTATTTGTGTAAATTTCTTAATACTTATATCTTCGTTATACCATCCATCTCTTTTTAGAGATGTGAATATCTCTTAAAGACCCACTTATTCATGTTACTTGTACCTACTTATAATAATAGAGGTAAACGCCCAGAGAGCAAATACCGTAAATATAAGCAGCTGACAAGTTTGTACTTAAAATAGAATTGGAAAATTGTAACTGGAATTCTAAGGACGTCTTGTATGTTTTGAGTACAAATAAATTAATAACTAACTATAAGGAGATAAACAACAAGATAATCTCTGCAAATTTTGTTGTGCATTAACATGGAATACATGGAGGAATAAGCTTTTTTAGGATTAGAGGTAGAGGAAAACATATGAGTGCAACATATAAGACCTTTTTGATAGTAAAGAATGTAAATCTGCTAAGCTGAGTTAGCATGTCCTACCAGTTTTCTCTATTTAACGGACAGTGAAATAACAACGGTGGCGACGATGAGTTTTGTCATGTAATGTTTCGGACAACTTAAATTATATAATTAAACTTTATAATTATCTAAAGCGAATATCAATGTACTGTAATTATAAATTATAAATCATTATCTCTTTCTAACCCCATGAGTAGTGATAACCATACGCTTTATGTGGGCTATTTATTAAATTTATTATGGCGCATATTTTGTCTTATTTATCCTTAACAAATAACGTTACTGATCGATAGGATATTTATGGCTTATTTAATAAGATTCGTCACTTTAACCTCAATAAAAGTGACATTGTGTCAGAAGACCTTTAAACAAGAAGAATGACTTCGGTCAATTTTGAATGACGTTTGTTAATTGAGTAATATTCTAACTCCTTATTCCATTGTTTCAAATGTATTACTTAACTTCCAGCATACAGTGCAACATTTTTGTATTCACTTTCATATACTTCAAGCGTAAGCGCTTCAAGCATGCAATTTTGTGATATTGGAGTCGTTTTCCTCCTTTTCTCCCTCTAACTTCATTTGTTCGGTTGGCCAGGCTTCACAGATACACACTGCTAGCTGAAAGGCACCTTGAACAGTTGGTAAACTAAAAAATAGATCAAAGAGACTGGCTAAACTTCATGCTCCCTCCAGCGTTGTACCTGTCTAGTTTTAGTGCGATATACGCATATTGAAATGTTCAGTTCTGTATTTATATAGTGATAACATTGTAGAAAATAATAATCACATGATCTCTCAAATACAAGTGATAGATTACATTGTTTGAAGTCTCTTGTTTAAAGTTAGCATTATTTTGTATATGTTATCTGTAATTTATAATCTTTTGATATAGAAATGGCTTAGCCAACTCAATTCCAATAGTTCCATATTTCGAATTTCGGTGGGAAAGAATAGAGAAGATATAGTTCTTTAGGAAAGCTTCACTTATCTTTAAAAGATCCTAGGAATTGATCCTCTATAAGCTCCAAGAATATTTTATATAAACTCATCTATTTCATTCATTCACCGTCTGCAATTTATCCCTTAAAATTAAAGGACATTAAGCTTAAAAATAAAAGTATAAGAATTTTGGAGTACTAATTTATTCTAGTTTCTATTGATATATTACGCACAAGTTCGTAATTAAGAAGGCCTACGTTGCATACTAATTGCTCTTTCAAAAACGAGCTCTTAAAAAGATCGCGAAATGAAACAAATCGAAATGCAGCTTATTGTTCCTAGAACAGTTCTGTGTGTTGTAATTACTGCTTGTAATTACATGTTAGGTACTTAATTATTTACATAACATACAGTGGGGGAAGTTACGACGATTTTTCCGCTACTAAATAAGCATAACAGGTCCAATTTTAAAAACATCAAATGATACAAGTTTTAGTTATACGAAAGAGGGGAGAGAAGGTATGAGGAATTAGAACTAGAGAAGGTGAGAGCGATTGAAAGGAGAAAAATATCCGGCGAAAGGGGAAAGAATTGAGATCAAGCAGATTAAACAGATATAGAGGAAGTTAGAGAAAGAGAGAGATGAAAAGAGAGGGAGGAAGAGAGGAAAGGAATGTAGTAGAATGTGAGACAAAATATATTCTTCGAATTCAGTGCAATGACCGAACTGAGCTGTAGATGCTCCGGTATATGGTAAATTTCCAGGTAACGTATCTACACTAATATTGCCATTTCTTCTGAAAAGATGTAAAGCTATTTAGAGGTAGAGATATACATAAAATTTTATAAATTAATGAAAGCTTACAATTCAAATAATTCCATAATGAAAACGAAAGTAACTTGGGAAATATGCAAAACATATATAAAATAATTAATTATAATTAATTATTGATAATTGTCAACAATAACACTATAGCAAGATTTGACATTTCAGTTATTTAGCATGTGATGTTTTGTTTGACTACGAAAAAGAGTAGAACAATAAAACTTATACATTTAAAATTACCTGAGGGACTATTAGAAGAACGCTAAAGAATAAAACATCAACCGAAACAATGCTAAAATTTTATAAGGCGATGGCAGTAGCCATCTTTATTTATGGCTCAGAGAATTAGGTCATGAATAAGAAGGGAAGAATGATAGAAGCAACCAAAGCGAAATTTCTTAAATATTTTGCAGGAAATTACGACACAGAGAATTAGAGAAGCGAAGCCACCAGAAAACAACATTAAATAGTTAAAAAATTGGCACTACCACATTCTCGGAATGCAGAATAATAGACCGGCAAAAAAGTAATGCAATATAAACCTACAGGAACTAGGATGCCAGAAAACCTGGACACCGATAGCAGGATGACTTCTGAGTCGGAACTGAGCAAATTGGCTTATTTCGGTGGTGATGAACAAGATGATATAAATAAAATCTATTGCCCAAATGGAAAGAGACCTTTAGGGTTTCCAATCAAATGCTAAAAGGATAATTAAACTGTGAATGTAACAGGTTATGAAGCCTAATCCTTCAAAAGGAAGGAAGTGATGAAGATGATGATGAAGCTGGAGAAGGGCAACGAAGATATAATATCTCTCCAATATATTTAAAATACTTCTTCGTAAGAAATATAAAAAGTTAAGCTATATTAGCGGTGTGTTGAGAGAGCATTTAATATTGTATAGTCCGTGGTGGTAGAATTTTAAATTTAATAAAGCAATGTGATGTCCACTGGCAACAATATTTACACTAAAGCTGTAGCAAAAGGATAAAAGTTTTTAGTTTTAACGTGTTCCAAGCAAAGTTATTCCATCATATGGATGAAAGGTGTTAAAACATTTGTGAAAAACCAATTAAAAAGCGAGAAGATTAACGCTTACACACGCTTTTTTACGAGGAGTTGATGCTTAGCTACAATAAAAATAATCATAATGCAGCCATCTACACTAGACAGAATTCCAGCAATAATTGCGGCATATTACCTGTTTCCTTCTGTAGTTTCTGATTTAATCTAAACTCTGAAGTACACCCTTTCTGAAGCAGTATATGTTTAGTGTCTAGGAGCAAAATACGAATTTTAATACTAAGGTTAATGAGAAAAATTATGAAATTCGATAACGATTGACACAAAAATGTCCATAATAGGTCCTTAGGCTACAGAAGCAGAAAAATTGCGTGAAAAAACAAAATGTTAAGTGCTATAAAATTAGTTTTTTCTTCTTGACTAGCCATGAAACACAGTTATATATAACAGACTACTATTCGTAGTAAAATATACATACGCTGAGCTCCGCGGGCCTGCTGCCCGCCTCGGTAGCGTAGATGGTAGCGTGTCTACCTCACGTTCAAGAAGTCCCGAGTTTGAATTTCGGTCAGAACCAGTTACCTAGATTAGGCATTTTTTGGGATTTTCCCTTATCCTGAAAAACAAATGTCAGGTAAATCTAAGCTCCATGGATCCTGGACTCATTTGAGTATCATTTCATCCATTTCATTCATCGTCCTGGTGATAAATCAGCTGCTAATGGAAAGGTTGCAAATTGCTCTTTTAATCACGAACGGCGTGGAGATGTTTCAAGTATCGTAGTGGTCTGTCTATGTGATCTTAATTCGACCGGCTTAAATATCCTAAGCTGCAAAGCATTAGAGCTCTGTTAACCTTATTTCAACATGTATAAATTTTAAAAAGTTCCTGATATTTGTTTTGAGTCCTGGGACGCTAATTTAACATAATGTTTATGCGCAAAATAAGTAGAAACAAACAGTAATCAAATTATTATTCCGAAATAGAAGTCCATAATATGAGAAGTCCTTAATATGATTCACAGAGTTAGCTATCATTAAGGAGCGGAAGAATTAATTATATACAGTTCGTAAGGAAATGAATATAGTCCAACCGAAAGGGAAATGTAGAATTTCTGTTTATCGATAGTTCCTTGTTCTACTGTCCGCGACCGCTTTTGATTTTTTTTTTTCAATGCTCCATGCTACTAAGACGAATTGCATAATTTACTGAAATGGTTAGGGACATATAGCTGAACGAGATGTTAGGTTTGTACTGAAATGTGTAACTCCGCGTTCTGCAACAGTAATCTGTCTACCTCCTACTTAGTAATTCTGGCCATTTGATTGACCGACTGTTTGGGCCACTTCAAAAGTGATATTACCAATAATCTCTGTTTTTACAGGGCTGAGTGTGTTTATATTATTAATTTTCGTAGTAAATGTGACAGTATTGGTCATGCATTAACAATGGTTATACATTAATACCTACACAAATCTAATAATAGATTCCTTAGTTTCTTCACTGAAGGGATCCGCTTCTTCAAACTGCTATGTCACGTAGTTCAGCAGAACTTAATTTACTACAAATCTATTGGATAGCGACGATAATTTTACACTTTGTTTCCATTTCTATTTTAAAAGGAATGTTTGCTTATTGTAAATTTTTATGCTACTAATAAATGTTTACTTACACCTCTTCCACAAGTAGTCACTAAACATATTCGACATTGGGCTAACCATTTCACACAGAGTGAAGATAGAATTAATTGCGAGAGTTTACTTCCTAACCCTGAAATTTCAATATTGAAATAAATCTTTATTAGTCCATGTATTTTTTCTGTAAATTTGCTAAAAGCCAGCCAGAGAGACAAATAAGGACTGAACAACATTTAAGTTCACATAAATCTGAAATCTTATGGGAAAAAAGTTTTGAAGAATTGAAATCCAAGTGTTCTTTTTCTATATCTGTGGTACAGGATAAACACAGTTAAGAAGAATACTGCTTACTTGTAAGAATGGAACAAATTATGTGGTTGTACAAGTTTTAAGTGTTCGGCAAACTTGTCACAGACTTATGAATACCAAGTTCACTTCATAACTACATTTTGAAAACACTTAAGTTAACGGTAGTTGAAATACTGTCTAATTTGGAACTTCCACCATTTGAAAAACTCTATTCTAAAAGTGGTTTTGCTGGAAAGTCTTCCAACTAATTGAATGATTCAATCTCCTCTACGATATGCAATAATGTAACGAGTGTTTACATTACTGAGTTAGTGTACAAATTTTTTGGAAGTACTTTTATATCCAGGGGTTAAACATAAGTATGAACATTTGGATACTGTAAGTATATTATTGTTCAAGATACAAATGTCATTATAGTAATACATTTTAATGAACTTAATTTAATTAAACTCTTTTTAAAATGAGTTCAAAAGGAGAGACAGCATTTGTTTGTATTAACAAACAACGTACTACCATTCAGAATACTATCAGCAGAAATTGGAGTAGTTCACATGTTTATTTCTAATATTGTCCGTAGTTTATCTCGCTCTTTATGTATTCTAGTCACACTCAACAATAAACGAACCAAAAGGGTACATTAATATGTTCATTGATCTTGCTGCTTTCCAAGGAGCATGCGTGTCATGGTATACGCCATTGAAGAAAAGATTCATGTGAATGATTCTCATTTTTGGGGACTGTTAGTGTATTTTTGGAAGGAAGTGCCTCCAAAGAAACCATCTCAACTCCAATGAAGTTTAGTCATCTTATATTGATCTCGTTGAAACAGATAGTACTTCATCTCGGAAATAACTTCGCTTTAATAAAGATGCAGGAGTTGCAGTGTTCATTGCTGTTATAACTAATTCACATATATCAGAGGCACTGCGTTATTAACTACATATAATATATTTTAATACCACAAATTTCATCCAAACAACATGTTACCCATTCAAATGGTAACGATTTTAAGTCACGTACAGTCGCGAGCACGGCCGCGCCATGGCTCAGTGGTTAGACCGCTTGGTTCTCACCAAGGCGGCGCGGGTTCGATCCCAGGCGACCGCAAAGTGAGATTTGTTGTGGACAACACGGTGCTGGGGCGGGTATTCCCCGGGACCTCCGGCTTCCTCCGCCATCTCATTCCACCGGTGCTCCATCTTCATCTCATGTATAATCAGTGTCACCACCTGCGGTGCCCTATGTACTAAAAGTGGGCGTTAAACGCTACACACGCACAGACGCGAGCAAATGTAATCTGATCCGTGCAAGACTGACCTACGGGAGGGAGACGGGTTTTTTATAAGTTGTGCCAGGACGGTTTAGTTTCCTTATACCTGACCAGGGAGTTCGGCGCACAGGTACTTAAGCCTCAATGGAAAATAATCACAATTTTGCCACATGAAACGTATGTGGTATTATACAACTCTCCATTAGCAACTTAGGTATTTATTGATCCTTTTCTTATTGACGTCATTTTCTCTCTCCCTCTCACGTACACACATACCTCAACCATTTTAATCTCCCTTTCTTCTTTTAAATGCATTTCCAATACTCAAAATTGTAGTTTCATCTGGAACAAAATACTTCTACCTTTTATAGGTTAGCGATAATTAATATAATATTAAACTGCGTGGTACTTAAAATTAAGTGTATTTTGTTACAGTTCTCAAGAGGAGGTTATGTACACCTACTACTACAATTAATGTAGCCGCAAAGTTACCAAATGACTTGACACCAAATGACTTAACGACCAACGAAATAAATAAAATAATTATTTTCTTTGATAATGACAGTTCATATACAAAATCACATTAGCTTCACCGGCATGTCGGAGAATCCAGGAAGGAGTTCTTTAAATGTCAGTAAAACTGATATGAATCATTTTACATTTGGCCTCACGTAGAAACCATCGAGATAGACCGGGTCTGAACTCGCAGCCTTAGGATCAGAATGCCAGCACAAAAGTCATCCTAGTTAGCTTTTAGTATCATCACCAATAATTGTTATTATTGTTATCATTATCATTATTGTTATTGTTGCTATTATTACGATTATTATTGTTATTATTGTTGATTTTGGGTGGACTGCTAGGCAGGATAATTCGTCACGTGCCTCCAGTGGTCGCTGGAGGGTAACGTCAGTGTTGTTGAGCAGGCAAACTTGACCTTTGCTTTCACTACGCTAAACTAATCGATCATAGACATTTGTTCCCCTTGCCTCTGCCAGCCCCTGGTCCATCGGAAAGTTTTTGTACGCGTGAGTACACTATAAGCATAGATGTTTATATGTGCACTTTTTTCCTGAAAAGATCTTTTTACTGGTGAGGTGGCCTTTATCTTAAGTTACGGTGAATACCAGGAACAACCACTGTTGAGCTGTAGAGAACTCACAGTGGCTGTATGAAGGAGGCTTTCAACTGAGGTGAAAGGTGGTGATGTGGTATAATGGGTAATTCCATTATTGGGTCACATCTAGCCCAGGTTCTCTAAATGGTAGAAACTCTGCCTGGTTTGTTGTACGTGCAGTCTTAAGAAGCAGAGCATCAATCTGCAATCAACAGAAAATTTGTCGACCACTCAGTTGCTTCAGTAAGTAAATTGAGAGAACCTGTGAAGATATTGCTTTTGCTAAGGATTCAGCTTTTGGTTCTCTTACTTGTATGGACCTTATACGAAACAATTTCATTGGATGATCTCGAATAGTTAGTGGTTCCAGCTACACTTTTGAGTTATTTACATGTTGTTCATGCAAGACAAGATAGGCAACATTGGTGATGGTGTGATTCTCCTTGCATTGTGTCATTATTAGGGAGTTCTTGCCCATATTCTTGGCAGTTACCGTAAACGTTTATGTCACGTGAGCGATGTTCTGCACGTGCGCACATTTACTGTAAACAGATAACCGATAACCGGACACGTTATAGTTCACCATTTAACGTGAGGCTTCACGGTTAGCATTTCTCTTACAAAGTGACCCAAGAAAGATCACGCTTCACCATTACTCTTTATGTAATATTGACGCGGGAGGTAATTTCAACCAACCCATATGAAGATCCAACTATATGGAACGAAATAGTTGCAAATATTGTAGCTGCAACTGGAAAAAAAAAACTTTTCCTTCAGTACAATAAAGAAGCACATGGATCACCTTCTCAAACTCTACCATTTACCTAAAGGGTTCAAAATTATCTTATAGGCGCTCCCTTTAATGATACAAAATGTGCATAATATTGCCATCTACTTCAGTCGAGCCATGTTAGCTTAACCAGATTTGTTAATGAGTGACCTGTGTTTCTATATGTTATACTTCTCGTTACATTGCCTATTGCTGATGAATGTGAAGAAGATGCGCCAAAAACTGCTTCCAAATTAGACAGCCTGTTGGTATATGCTAGACGCCGAAGATATATGCACAAGCCTTCCATTCCTGAAATACTAAATGTAATGTCAGTACAACATAACCTAATACATATCCATACGAACGATGTAAATTGTTTATTCAGACTTATCTCTAGCAGAATATCGTTCTTGTTACAATTCTAGGCGGTATATGTAAGCCTCCACTAGCCGTCGTAGAGCCATTTTATTGAAATGAAAATATAGTCGGCATTCTTCATCTGTAAATAGATTTTGCGCCTCCTTGATGGATATTTCTGTGTCTGTTAATATTATAAATTATCATATCTTCCAATAAATCGCCATCAATGCCACCAAACGCTGCGATATCAGATAATTGCCCCATTTTCTGTTCTCATTAACGCAGCGTATCCAATGACTCGTGCAAAACTTTTACAAAGCAACATACGCTACAATATATTCCGTATTCAAGCCACATGACAATAGCCGATTCCGTATCAGAAAACACGCTGTGGCAAAAACTCTATTATTTCTGACAGTAGTACGTTATTTATAAATACAGGCATACATTATGATCCTTTTTCAAAATGTCCTGAAAAAACAATTATAATATATTGAATAAATAATGTAGTGGTATTTGAAAAAGTGATATCGTTTAACCCTTAACGAGAATGGAGTTACGTAAACCAAATCCCCCATACTTATGTTTAGCTCCTGGATGTAAGATATTTTTATAAGGAGAACTGTAATACAAGTGCAGACTAATCGTTACTATGCACAAGTTAATAGAGCATTCCTTATATATGTATACCTTTATTTTACAAAGAGTAATGAATTTCTTCACTACGGTATTCTTTTTAAACCTTTGGTGTTTGAGAAAATGGCATTTGCTGCAATTTAAATGACAGCTGAATTACCATACAGTTCATTTCATTACATTGCTTATAAATGAGATACAGTTTGGAGTTAATACCCTGCGTAGTGATGTAGAAAAGGCGAAAATGTCCGAAAGTGCAGCTGTCATAACAAATGTTTAACGTAAAATTTGAAGTGTTGGCATCATGGATCTGACTGTTCGTTTTCTAACCTTCCTTCCCTCTTTCTGTTTTTCTCTTTTGATCTATTTTTTATATTTTATTTATTCTGTTTTTTCTTTCCGTTTTCTTTCTCTCTCTTTACTTTATTTAGTTTTTTTCTCCCCAAGTGAAGGCCCCTTCTTAGTTATATATTAAAATTAAACCAAACTCTAAAGAGAATAGAATGCTTTTAAGAGAGCTCTGGAAATTTAAATTACTTGTATGTATTTAAAATATTGAGATAATATAAGGAAACCAGTAACACATAAAAACAATCAAGAATCATTTTAGAAGACACAAAGCTGAAAGGTAACTCGTAAGATGTTTTTATTTGTGACGCAACTGTCTCAAAGTTTGTCATCAGTCACGATTAACCCATATCAGTATTCGAAGCTGCAAGAGAACTCAGTGCTACAATTTCATGAATATGTGTATGTATGTGTATGTATTTATTAACTGCAATTGGGTACTACCCGGTGGCAGAGTTAAGAATACAGATCAAATTACATATACTAGATTTACAACAATAATACAGTAAACAATACAAACATGATATTATTTTACTTTAGTCACTTAAAACTTATCTAATTACTTCTCTATTTACATATTATATACCATTATAATTCAAAAGTTAAACTATAAACCATTTAGATTTTTTCTAAATTTCTTCAACGACAGGGGACAGCCCTGAAAGACTGCTACAGGCAATTCATTCCATTCTTCAATGGTTCTATTAACAAAAGAAATTTTTCCTACGTCGGTTCTGTATCTTCTACCCTTAATTTTATACCTATGATCGTTTAGTCCATAATAATCCGGATTATCTAACCTTACATTAACGTCCACCCATGCCTTTACACCAGCATTAGCTTTGAATAACGCTACCAACCTATGTTTTTTACGCCTAATTCTTAATTCCTCCCATTTAGTCTCATCTCCTTTTATAGGCCCAAAATACTTGCCTCTTTTTATGAATTTTATTGCCCTCTTCTGTATTTTTTCTAATGGATCGATTTGGTTAGCTCTATACGGGTCCCAGCATGCTACTCCATATTCCATAACCGGCCGCACTAAGGCCTTGTAGGCAATTTCCCTGGATCTAGCGCTCCCCTTTTTCAATATTCTCATTACGAAATGTAATGCCTTCCACGCATTCCTAGTTGTGGAATTTACTTGTTCGTCCCATCCAGCATTACTTGCCAGGTACACTCCCAAGTATTTGCAGCTGTCCACCTGTGGAATTTGCACCCCTCCCATGTGATAGTTAACAATAATTTTGCCCTTAGTTCTACTAAAAACAATCGACTTACTTTTCTTGGCATTAATTGACATTTTGTTAGCCGCAGCCCAATTACAGATTTCATTTAAATCATCCTGAAGAGCGGTTTCATGCACTGTATTCCGAATTTTATTATAAATGATACAATCGTCTGCAAACAACCTTATCTGGCAGTTAATATTAACAGCAATGTCATTAACAAAAATGAGAAACAGTAAAGGCCCTAGTACTGAGCCTTGTGGCACACCCGAACTAACAGTTCCACTATCAGACAGCTCTTTACCTACTTTAACTTTTTGCGTTCTCCCTTTCAAAAAATGTTTAACCCATAATACTACGCGTTTGTCAATTCCTGTATTAGCTAGCTTACAAATAAGTAAACTATGTGGCACTACATCAAAAGCTTTAGAAAAGTCAATTACCACTGCATCAGTTCTTCCCCCTGCATCTACCTCATCTGCCAAATCTTGAAATAATGAAGTAATTTGACTTTCGCACGAATACCCAGGTCTAAATCCATGTTGCGCTTCATTAAACCACTTTTTATTTTCTAACTCCTCTCGTATATATTCTGCAATTAAATGCTCCATTAATTTACATACTACTGAAGTTAGACTAACTGGCCGATAATTATTTATTTCTGTTTTATTACCCCCTTTATAAATCGGAACTATAATAGCTGTTTTCCAGTCTTCCGGTAAGGCACAGTTGTTAATTGACATGTTGAACAAGAGCATTAGATAGAGAATCATGGCTTCACCCCCAAGCTTTAATATTTCAGTAGGAATATTATCTGGTCCCCTTGATTTTCGGTTTTGCAGCATCTTAATCCTTTTGCGTAATTTGGGCCCAGCTTAATATTAGAAATTAAGCAATTAGCATATATTTAGAAGGAAATGCGTGCAGAATATACTGTGAAGCATACTCTTAAATAAGAAAATATTTAATCTGTCAATTATTTTGAGAAGAGCAAACATTGTTGACGTACAGGCGTACCATTTTCAGCCTACCACTCTCCAGAATGCCATGGTCCGTCATAGTTAGCAAATGATTCAACTAGAACACATACACCAAAAGAGCCGTTCTTTGTGACAC
Organism: Mantis religiosa; assembly: GCA_030765055.1. Taxonomy (NCBI): domain Eukaryota; kingdom Metazoa; phylum Arthropoda; class Insecta; order Mantodea; family Mantidae; genus Mantis; species Mantis religiosa. The sequence continues at coordinate 203,016,305 of CM060947.1, read as the reverse complement.
AAACAATAGGGTTGTCTACTCCTGTAATGCAATGTAAAAACAAACTGTTTTTACATGCTAAGTCACCCAGAACAAGGGCTCGTTTGTGTGTACATGGGCATTCAATAGAAGAAGGTAATTTACGAACATAGACCCATAGGGAGATTTGGTTTAAAACATATTTACAGAAACTTGTGTAATTCAGCAAAAGCCAAATGAACTTGTACTAAGTATTTAAATATATAAAAATAGTGGCAAGTGTCTCCTTCAGGTTGTTTCATCAGCTGATAATCGCACTCGTAGAAGCCCTGACTCCACATATGTTTTGATTGATGACGTGTACTGCTCCTTATGAAAATTAGTGCACTTGATCTTGCAATCAATGAATGATTCGTATTTTAGCATGTTTTTCATTCAATTTATTGAAAGTTATTTAACTTTCTACTGCTGAGACTACAGTGGTCTAAGTGATTTGATTTAAGTCAACAGTTCCGCTGAAATTTCCCTGGTGTCACGTACTTTTAAAAGCATTTACAGATTTTCTTTTGGCGGAAATGTGGAAGCAATAAGAAATTTTACATTCTCATCGCCACAGAAGATATCTAAAGTAAAAGTACAAAAGCAATTCTTTTTAATAATACCTGCCTTGACTGAAAAGTTATTTAGAATAAGTGCTGTAGCATACTTTCTACTAGCCGTTATTCAGGTATTCACAACCCTTTTGAAAAGTTTCTTTTTGTCAATTTTTTCAACTTTTTATAACATGTAACTCTGTGTATCTAAATACTTTACCTTATGCTGCCTTAAGAGCTGAAATGCACACCAAATACTGAGCTGCACATAAAAGTTAAATCCGTGGCACTATAGGCCATATCGGACCAGGGCCTGCCAACCCAGCTGCCGCACACATACGCAAGGTAGAGGTGGGCGATCATCCAACCGATACGGGGAGATGTGGTCAGCATCCCAACACCCCCAGCCAGAAAGTTGTTTTGATGACCCGGGTCGTTTCGAAACTACCTCTGCATCGGAATAAAACTATATTTCTCACCACCCAAGATTTTGCATGGGATAGTTTTTTACTTTGAATGTCTTCATTTTCAGTTTTTGCGACATTTTGTTATTACAGCCACAGGAAACTCATTATTTTTTGAATATAGGCCATGTAAACATCACTTTGTGTATGAATTTAACGTGGTAATATGCTTCTTTAAACTTGCTGTGTTACGGGACTTATCATAGCGCAAAAATGTTTCTTTGCATATTTTACACATAGTTTTGCTATTGTTATTGCGTATAGATACAATTGTGTATCCGATTTATCAAACATTAAAGAGATGGAAGGGAATAGTTATTCCTTGTGCTGTTCTCTCATATAATAAGTTGTGATTTGCCTCTGGTTATTGGATTACGTAAAAGTAAAGGCAGAGAGTGGGTCACCAAGCTAGGCAATTGCAGAAGTGATTTAATTGGTCAACGCAATTAGTTTAATTCACGATTTAGTTTACGTTACATTTAATATGAGTAGCTCTGTTGCTTCTCCAACTGCTTTGTACGTTTTCATTTTTACACAAAATTTTATGGAATTTTGCCTCATTCCCCCGCAGTAAACATAGTCCAGCAATATACGTGGAACAAAGCAAAGTCTCGATTCTTTTCATTCCTTATATATCATAAAAAGGAATAATAATGCAAAAGTTATACATTTATAAGAGAAAAAGTATATAGAAGATTTTCTGAAAATTTTAGACATACCTTGTTATCACTGAATATCGAGGTATCTACGGTATCATGGTCTCCTTTCTACTTTTCTGTTTCTAGTACTTCTGCTGAATACAAATTATAAAGAAGGAAATAGGTTTTTTTCCAAAGGGTATAAATAACAATAATACAATGATACGTGTGAGTTTGTCGGAAGCTAATATCACATTTGTTTCTTTCTCTCTATTCTTGTGCAGAGATTAACACAAAAATGCATTCGTGTACAGTATTTAACCTTCATGTATTCTATACTTTCTCCCTATTCTTATTAACCTCATAAGTTACCCGTGATTGTTTATTACATATTCTTTTAATAAAAAGGTTCCATCACAGGATTTCTAAAGGAAAATAAAAACCCATTGATTTATACATTTTTCAACGTAATTTGTTTCTAAACATGTGTTTATCAAGTGTTCCCAGCAGTTCTGCTGTACCCTCTGCGCTCAGTTACTTCATAATTTAAGCACACATTCATTTTCTATCTGGAAATGCCATGGTTAGTTGAGTGCAGTTGTGTTGCCATGCAGTTTATCCTATTAAGAACTTTCTCTCTGCTAGGAAAGCAGTCAGAGAGTCACCACATCAAAGGCTCATATAACGGTTCCATTATATTTGGTTAAACTACAATTTCTATTACAGTATATATGCACTACTTTGACTTGCTGGTATTAGAGAAGGGAAAGTTGCTGTATCAGTAAACATTAGTATTTACAAAGTAGTTTATGGGGTCATAGCTACAATCGTAACACTAGCCGCCTCTGAAATATTCCTTGTTGTGTAATTATAGCTTAATTAATTTATAATGCTACAATGATACCATGTTTTATTTTATGAATGAAAGTTTTGGGAACAAATGACTTTTGCTATAAAGAACTAACAAACACAGCTATGAAATTTAAATTCTACATATATTTTTGTCTTGTTTTCGTTACGGTGCTAAACGCATTTTTTATTTCAACGTCCATTGCACTGGTTTTCAGTCTATCCTAAAAATATGTGGAACCACTGATGGTGTAAATTTATTAATTATTGAGTTTTATATGTTGGCATAACTTAGTATACGCCATAAATAGATATTTTAGTACCCACTGATGTGCCATGATATGGACTTTTACTATTTTATGTTCTTCATTAGATGTTTATTGAGAGGGCTGTTTTCAATTCCCGATGTCAGTATAGGAATTTCCTACCGATGGAAGACCAGGTACGGTGAAGAGAAATCGTTCTCGGGAGTGTCAAATGAGTACTTGCTTGATAGATAAGTAGTGGTTCTTAGTCGTGAAGACCACATTTACCGGCCAAATGGGACTAGGAAGGTAACTACGCCCCACTCCACATAATTATATAGCTCCCTCAAGATGCCCGATGTGGGCAGAGATGAGGGATCCAACAGTCGATCGACAGGACTTGACCTGTTATTCTACAGTAGCACTATGTAGCTTGTTTTACTAGCTGTTGTTATATCTGAATTTCAGAATCCATGAATGAAGTTTAATCGCTTTCGTGTTGACTCTGTAAACATTAAAAAAAGAGATTCCTTTACAGGGTTCTGTCAGTTATGGTATCCGTGTGCCTGATACAGTTTATATAAATTACAACAAAATACGTGGCATCACACAACGTCACCGAAGAAAAAAGAAATTCAAAACTCAGCGGTCGGCAGGGAAAGTTATGGCGACGGTGTTTTGGGATACAGAGGGTGTGCTTATGATTGATTTTTTGGACCAGGGATGCACAATAAATTCTGTCCAATACGTCAGAACTCTCAAAAAGCTGAAAGCACGTCTTCACCGAGTTCACCCAACAAAAACTATCTCAGATGTTCTTCATTTGCATGACAATGCAAGACCACGCATCAGCCGTTACACCACTGCATAAATTGAGAAATTGGGATGTTGAGTCTTACCTCACTCCCCATACAGCCCTGACCTGGTACCATCAGACTTCTATCTGTTCGGAGCACTAAAGGAAGCTCATTGTGGCATTCATTTTGAAGATGAGGAGGCTGTGAAAACGTCCATGCGTCAATTGCTTAGGAAGCAAGTCTGTGTGTTTTACCACACTGGAATACATGCTCTAGTTTAAAGGTGGACAAAAAATGTGGAAAAGGACGGAGATTATGTTGAATAGTGACAAATTAGTCGTCAATGTTGTAGTTTTCAAGCCATGTAAATTGGATTCAATTTTCTTGCCAATTAAAAGAGAAAATATTAGGAGGCATTACTTTTTGACCTACCCTATTAACATGATGGAACCGTGTATTAGTTTCAATTACTATATAAAATTTGAATGGAAATAACTATATATAATATATTATATTTATATAGCTGCATTAATTATTTACAATTTTTGATTGAATGTGTTACTGAATTTACGCATAACAGATTTTTCCAATTAGGTTGCCATATATGTGTTGATTATTTGCCCCATATAGCTTATAAATCCATTTAGGCCTAAAATTTTAGGGTTTTCCCACAAGGCATTTCAGTCGTTAACTGTGATATGATATAAATTCTATTGCATTGCGTAGTTCATTTTTTCTAGTGTATCAGTTTGATTATAATTTCCGAATTATTTAACTTAATCGTTCGCAATTTTTAGAAATAAACTCTTTATATTTTCATAGTAGAGACAAAGTAATACTCGCAATGCTACTGTGGTAGTGTAAGAGTTTTTGTGCATTTCTAGATGTACTATTATTAGAGTAGGTGTTTGGAATTGGCACCTTCTATGTTTATACCTTAAGGTCTAGCTTCCTCAATAAGCGTATGTAGCTAATTTGCAGTTGTAAATAGTCTTCTCATCCTTCCTACTTGTACTTATAGAAATTACCAGTAGGGTTATTTAAACCTTGTGGTTTGTCACTATAAGTACTGCTAGGAGGTTCTGCAACATTACAAGCAATCTGACCGTAAACTGTTTCTTTGTTTAGTTTATGCTCGAATTACGCCAACATATGTAAACATGTACACTGTGCCAAATGAAATCAAGTGAAGTATTAATTAGCACGGATACGTGCTACCTCTTAATATCTCTATACCTTTATAACTCCAGACATAGTAGCCCTTCCCTTTTTGCTTCACTTTTTGCGCATACCTAGGGCGAGTCAGTAATACTCGGCCATAAGTAGCAGTGTCTTTTTATCAGTTATCAGTTATTTATTGCTGCATGTTCCATTACATTACTCTGCAATACTATAGGTATATGCAACGGTGTTCACTTATGTTATGTGTTAGATATCAAATACTAGTGCTAAAACATTATTTCATAATGTTCCATGGTTTGCATTCCATATATGTTTGGCTGTAAAATATAAAGTTTTATACTAGTAATAAATTTAAGGAATTGTTTTCGAAAACTTCCTATCACTTCACAGTTCTCTATTGGCCATCACCCGCAAACTCTCACTACTCTTTTACGAAGGGCTTCTCTCTCACTGGAGGCCACGCCGTGGCTCAGTGGTTAGACCACTTGGCTCTCACCAAGGCGGCCCTGGTTCGATCCCAGGCGACCACAAAGTGAGATTTGTGGTGGAAAACACGGCGTTGGGGCGGGTTTTCTCCGGGATCTCCGGTTTCCCCCGCCATCTCATTCCACCGGTGTTCCATCTCCATCTCATGTATCATCAGTGTCATCGCCTGCGGTGCCGTATGTAGTAAAAGCGGGCGTTAAACACTACACATTTCATTTCCTCTCTCACTTTTGAGTCTTACACACTCCCACAAAATATGTTGAACTGTAAGTGCACTTTCTCTGCAGACACATGTAGAGTCTTCCACAATCTTGCACCGTTGCAAGTAGTCCCCGAATTTTCCATGTTCTGTGAGCATTGCTATTAAATTATATCTTATGTTATATTATAACTTAATCATGCTCTCAGAGTTACTAACCCTTTACTTTACTTTGCATTCCATACTAGAAATATTGCTCTATATTTGTGATATATAACATATGAAATACAATCCTTAATGGAAGTAATCATTTCTTTCACACTAGCCGTGTGTAGGCTAAGGTATGAATAAGTAGAGCCAGACTAAAAAATTCAATGTAATAGCCGGGATTTGAACCAAGGATCTCCTGCTCTCTGTGCGGTTGCTCTAAACCACTGAACCACAATGGCCAACATGCCGACATGACATTAAATTCTCCGAATGACTCGTATGTTTCCCGGCAGACCACTAGGAGTTCTCATGTGTTATGAGACACGCACCTTTTGTGGCGACTTACTGTGCTGTAAGTACTTAAGTCCCAGACTTCACATTTAAACCACTATGTTTTTATTTTAGGTAAATTGATGGAAATAATAATTTCCTTCACACTAGCCGTCTGTGGGCTAAGGTTTGAATGAGTAGAGCCAGACTGAAAAATTCAATACCACAGTCGGAGTTTGAACCACAGATCTCCCGCTCTCCGAGTTGTGAGTTGCGGTTGCTCTAAACCACTCAGCTACTGTGGTCAGCGTGCCGATATGACATTCAATTCTCCAACTGACTAACAATCCTTAATGTTAACTAACAATCCTTAATTTTAAACATGCAATTCTACGTTGATTTGTGTAACTAGTGGCTTGGAACTTTTATTTGAACCCAAATATACTTTTACATGAATGGGTCATATACTGCAAAATATATTTGGCAAGCGGTTTGACAAGTTGAACCTGTGATTAGTAGCGGGAAAGCTAGGAATTGTACTGCTTCTCTGGAAAAACTAAGATCGTTGCAGTTGCAGAAATTTGGCAAACAATAGGCTTGAATTTTGACGTAATTTATTTGTGAACATTTTATAATAAATGCGTTAAGTACACATCAATTATATCACCCGCATTTAAGTTAAAGGAGAATATAGGGAGAATGCGATTGCAATGCCAACATTTGGCTATTTAAAATAATCACACTGGTTAGGAAGAATGGAAGTCTGAGTCTAGATAACTCTGGACCTAGTCATGGAGTAATATTAAAAATGAACAGCAGTAGTGTAACATGAGAGCTTAACGTTTGCTGCCATTGTCACAGGTAGATTGAATTCTGTGGCTACTGTGTTCATTCCGGGCTTAAGTCGATGATCATAATGGCAAATTTCTGATTAATTTACATTATGGTGTTAATTTCGAGAGCTATCTGGCACATTCACTCTTATCAGCGCTGATGCGGCATTGCCCTTACAAATGTTACACTATCAGACAGTACAGGAGACATTAGAGGTGAAATTATTGCCGCCAGTTGAGTGGTTGCAGCCAATCTCGGATCAAGCTCTGCTTGTCAACATGCCACATGTGATTGTTGGCTGTAAATCACTAACTCAGTCGCCGTGTGTGGCGCTGCACTCTACGATGCTATCTTGAGTCAACTAGATAGTCCAAGGAAACACGCTCACATAGGTACGAGCAGAGCTGCAAGGTTTAGTGACATTTTACCTCTTGGGCTGCACGAACGAGGATTTTGCATGTCTGATGAGTCTTATGGCCCTGTTCACACTAAACCTCGACTCAAGAAGTTCTGAAAGCAATAATAATATAAGAGGCCTTGTCCAACATGTATAGAAATGCCCCCGAATTTGTGTGATTTAGATAAAATGTAGACTGGCAACAATATTATACCAAAAATAAGAGGTTATAATCTAGAATAACCTGTAAAAGGAAATAAATTTGTGGCACATATTTAAATAATTTTACGGAAATGCAGAGAAAAAATCTGTTGCGCTGCATTCACATGGTTTTGACTACTCAATCTTCTTAAATATTCTTATAAAAACGTACTCTTCCGTCTAATGCTTGTTAATAGAAATACACTTTCATTGGACATTTATAAATTCTTGTAGGATGTAGCTACTGTTAGCACTTTAAAATTTCGTGCTCTTTTTTTACCTGGCTTTCTTAATAAAACTACCATAGCAACTTCAAGACTGCATTATATATTATGATTTTACACTTAATTTATGACAACTTCGTGGATATTTGGTAGTGCTGTAGAGGTTTCTGTGGAATTTAGCATTGGTTCTGGAATTTTGAATTCTGTGTAGTAGAGAGATTTTTCGTAGAGTTAAGCATTCCAAAGTCATCGCTTGTTATTGTTCTTTTAAAATATTGTGTTTTTCTTAAATGAAAAGTCATTATTTATTTTTCCAATTGTCATGCAAGGAGAATGAATTTTCAAAGCCATCAACTGCTCTTAGCTGATCAGCTGCTCTTAGAAGATCGGTACTTTCCATTATAGCTACCGTGAATAAAACCATCTCTATATATTTCCCACTGGATTAACATGAAGAGGTAGAAAAATAAGGCTTTGTGTGAATAGCAACGCGTCAATATTTTTATTTTATTAAGGGAAGAGTAAAAGCCCTATCTCGCCAACGTTAAGTTTGCTAACTTAATGGCTCATTAACTTAGAAACTAGTACGCTATTGTAATGAAATTATTATAGGCAGAGATACATATGTTACAAGTCTACTGCTTTAGGATTATTCTATAATTTTGTTTCTTATGGAAGACATACTATTTTTCTTAATCATAGAAAAATATTTTGAAAATTCTCTAATAAGTATTTGTTTTAAAATTACTAACCATCTTAACATAATCCTAGTTTCACAGTAGCATCAATGTGTGGTTATCATCATCTTAAAACTTTAATGAACTAGCTAATATAGTTTCTCAGAAAATGAGTCAAAAATGTTAATTAGAGAAAACTTAGTTTAAAGTAAAAATTTAGAGACAAGCACACATACATTTCAAGAATCATACAGAATCATTTTAGAATCCTCCTGGTTTGTAATCCTGGTTTTCCTCAGCATCCTACTGTTGAAGCTTGGTTCTACTTCTTGCAGGTCTGGCCATTGCATAGCCAATTCTGCTTTTGTAATTCTCACGCGGTTCTCTTAGTATGGTAGATGTGTATCTACCCACTTCCATTCCTAGATATTCTATTACAGTAATATTGACCACATTGCCTTTGTTGAATTTTAACACGGACTCACACACTCCTAATTCTCAAGTTTTTCTTCCTAGATTGTTTTTGGGGAGTGGGGGTCACAGGAGACCATATGATGGTTGAAAGATTAATTTGTATTATGTATCTTGTCACGCGGACTCTTCACCAACAACTGTGAATGACCTAGTTTTTCATTTTATGGCCAACATCAAAGCTTTATATATAGCAGTTTTTTGGGGACAGTAATAATGACTGAAGCGTCAGCTTGTAAGTACTTGCACCAATCGAACAAGCACATGTTTGGAATCTGTTGACAAAATCTGGAAAGCCCGCCTCGGTAGCGTAGATGGTAGCGTGTCTACCTCACGCTCAAGAGGTCCTGAGTTCGAATCTCAGTCAGGGTGAGTTACCTGGATAAGGGTTTTCCGGGATTTTTCCTTATCCCGATAGACGAATGTCGGGTAACTCTAAGCTCCATTGACCTCGGACGCATTGAGCATCATTTCACCGATTTCATTCATCGTCCGATATGACTAAATGTTGTAGGACGTTGTGTGATCTTGGCTTCCGGTGAAGGCCGCGTCATCTTGGTCGAAATTGCCGACGTTTCGCTCATCTTGTCGTGAGCTTCTTCTGGGCTCTTGTCCGGATGCATCCTCTCATCACCCACCTGCGACAAAACGAGGAATGATGAACACCCTATTCCTGCGAGCCTACCGCATTTGCGACCCAGAGCTCATCGGAAATGAAAAGAAGTACCTGAACAGCATCCTCCTGGCAAACGGTTACTCCTACAGAGAAATACGTCGAATACAGAACAATAACAACAGCACAAACTCCCAGAAGGACAACGAAAAAGATCTCGGAAAAAGAGACACCACATGGACCACCTTACCATACATCCGAGGCGTAACCGACCGGATTTCGACCATCCTCAAAAACTACATCAGAACACGATACACTTCTACCAGATAGCTCCGATCATTTCTCAGACCCGCTAAAGATTCCAGCAACCCGCTGCTAAACCCAGGAGTATACAGAATTAGATGCGACTGTGGAAACGCCTACATTGGCCGAACCGGCAGGTCAATCGTAACACGTAAAAAAGAGCACATACGCAGCCTAAAATTAAACCAGCCCGAAAAATCCGCATTAGCGGAACATGTGATTACAAACGGCCATCACATCGACTTTGATAACACCGAACTTCTAGCCACCTGCAAAAATTTCTCATACAGACTGACGCGAGAAAGTTTAGAAATCTTCAAAGAAAAGAATAACATCAACAGAGATCATGGAAGGCAGCTACACGACACCTGGAAGGCCCTGCTTACTAGCGCAGCTACTGGCCGAAGATCAGCCAATGAAAAGCAAGGGGCGAAGCGAACAGACCATCCCGCGTCCGACGGCCTGCCACAGCAATTTCTGCAAAACGATGGTCTAGGGAAGAATACCACAGAGAGAAAAAAAGCCCTAAGGAATCGAACCAGACAGCAAAACACAATATTAATTATCTCCAAAACCAACAAAAAGCGGTGACACCGGTGCAAGATCCCATTGGCAGACAGGCAACCAATCGGGGACCAAGGGGCGGGACCAGCAGAGATTCGCAACCGGTATATAAACGGGAGCAACCGGAAGACACAGGCCGTGGAAGCCTACGCATCCGTTGTAGGACGTTAATTACAAAAATAAATAAATAAATAAATAAATAAATAAATAAATAAATAAATAAATAAGTAAATAAATAAATAAATAAGTAAGTAAATAAGTAAGTAAGTAAGTAAATAAATAAATAAATAAATAAATAAATAAATAAATAAATAAATAAATAAATAAATAAATAAATAAATAAATAAATAAATAAATAAATAAATAAATAAATAAATAAATAAATAAATAAATAAATAAATAAATAAATAAATAAATAAATAAATAAATAAATAAATAAATAAATAAATAAATAAATAAATAAATAAATAAATAAATAAATAAATAAATAAATAAATAAATAAATAAATAAATAAATAAATAAATAAATAAATAAATAAATAAATAAATAAATAAATAAATAAATAAATAAATAAATAAATAAATAAATAAATAAATAAATAAATAAATAAATAAATAAATAAATAAATAAATAAATAAATAAATAAATAAATAAATAAATAAATAAATAAATAAATAAATAAATAAATAAATAAATAAATAAATAAATAAATAAATAAATAAATAAATAAATAAATAAATAAATAAATAAATAAATAAATAAATAAATAAATAAATAAATAAATAAAAAAATTAAGTGTTTCATGTGACTGTTTCCACCATACTTTATAAGTTACCCACACTGTTTGTTAGAAGCGTTTACATATTAGGTTTGAAGTTTGTCAATGGTACTATTTGTGAGTTGACTCTTTATAGTTCTTCCATCAGACAGTGATGTTTTGGTTAACTGATTTTTGATTTTCCTAAGCTATGATCCAATTCTCCTCTGAACATGTCCGGCACATTCCAGTATTTTACTTCTACATGTAATAAGGATTATTCTACAATTTTTCCAAACACTATGAGCCTAAATTTACTGCTGTACTCCAGTGGGTAACAGTTACGAATGTTTCTCTGAAGTGGTGTTCATACACTCTCTTTCATACTTTCTCTGAAGTATGAGATGGTAGCTGTAAACTAATTTAAAAACATTAATTTAAAATTCAAGGAGTTAGGCTACGACTATTATTTATGCATCAAATTAACGAGGAAATTGCAAAATAAAACACAGCACAAAAAAACTAAAGTGGCGATTTTTAGTGATTTTGACCATTCAGTCTTCTCTTAAGTGACACGTATAGAAATACCTAAATAAATAAAAATTTTCGTCATTTAGTTTGTGTCTGGTGTAATAGAGACCAAGGATAATTATTCTGTTGCAATTTGGCGAAATGCTTTGTTTGGTTAATCAATAAAACAATATCCTAATGCATCCAATATTGTAAATGGTTTATGTAATCTCTCCCAGTGAAGTCATTCTTCAACGTCTCAATTTATTTATCATGTCATCCATATTTCCTTACTTGCAATGACATGGAAGAATGGGTGGAGTACGTCATATGTCACTCGTCAATGGAGGCTTCGCATTTCTAAAATGATATTTCCTGGAACACGAGGTCGAAGACATGACATCGATCACGCTCAGCCGTACAATAGGCGGTCTCGTGAAAGAGGTTTCGTGAATTATGTACCGAACTCTATTTGAAATGTGTTGACACAAGCGAATATTGCTGGTCAGCGCCAGTGCGGATGCATCAGGGGTGTCATTGCCAGAATTCCCCCTGACAGTTCTGTCGGAAATGTCTAGTGTCGCTAAACGTGAGCTGTCCACCATGTTAGTATATTGATTCTCAGTACATACTCAAAAAGCATTTATGTATATGGCTTCGTGAACGTCAACTGGCCCATATGCACAAAATGAGCAGAATATCAAGTTGAAGCATAGGTTCATTGTGGAAACGATCCCAGGTCTGCACACATTCCGATCTAGCCTCCCTTTAGTTACGATTCACTTGTCGTTTTAGTTTTGTCTAATTTTCTGAAATATCACGATTCGCCTTTTGTTTTTCAGGATCAATACAACCGATAGTTAATTATCTGTAGCTCTGTAAATATAAGTCAATTGGTTTATACACCGTACTACCTATTGCCACTTCTGTTTTTCGTTCTCAGCATTAAAATTATAACTATTTTGAAAGTCCTATAAATGGATATGTATGAACATAAACAGGAATTCGACCATATAGGCGACTTTTCTTTGGGAACATATCGTCTACAGGCAACGATGTTTACTCATTGATGTTGAGATAAATGATTTTGCAAATGTTTTGTACATCTTAACATACACACATTCACATTTGCTCATACTTACAGACCCTGGGGAGGATATGAAACAATATTTATTAGAGAAAAATACGCTCTGCAACTGAGAATCAAACCACGAATATTGAAATCGTTATCTGGTATAATATTTAAGTTAGTTTCTTTTGAAATGCTTGGTTTTGAAGAACTGTGAAATGTTGTATTGCATCTTCATTTAAAAAGCATTACAATATTTTAAAATATTACTTCTGTATAATATAAATGCAATAAGGTGTTCTGTAGGTATTTGTTTTGTATAGAAAGAATCAATTTTAATGGAATAAATAGAAAATTAACTGAATAGAATGACCCCTGATAATATAGTTATCTATTGACTTATACTCAGACTATCGTAGAAAAGATTGCCGAACAATCGCTGGAACGAAACGCCCTGCTTACCCTTCTGTATGCAGGAAGTACTTACCTAGGACCTGAGTCAGAGAACTTCGTGGAGCAGACAGAAATTATATCACAGAGGCGGTCTTGGAACAAGGCCTGATATGAGAGTGAGAAAAATGACGTGAGATAAAGGTGAAATGCATAAAGAGAAAGATGTTGACAGAGTAGTTGTGAGGAAAACTGGAGAAATCAGAGAAAATCTGCCCAGATATTGCTTTGTCCACCACATACAGTTCCCAAGCGATGAGGGGTCAGTGCTCTAACCACTAGGCCGCGGCACTGCAGATGTAAATGCACGCACAGGCAAGTTCAAGCAAGTTCGTTGTTTCTTCAGTCCTCAAACTTCTGAGTTCCTGGTCATTTCTGACTATGGTTAGCAAGCAGAGATAAGGTTAAGGTCTCATTTATGTCACAATGCTACTTCAGTAATCAGCCGCTCACTACGTCTGGTCTTTATTCATAGGCAAAGACGTGTGTCTGTACTTGCATAAAGATTGTATTTAATTTATGAGATTGGCTCACCTAAGATAGGTGTGGAACAAAATGATGGACCATTCTGTCAACATTAAATAAACACTCTGGGAAACCAAAGCGTCTATACTTTTCTGAGCACTCAACTGTGCATTCTTCACTTTCTAAGTGCAGCTGTTAAACTGCTATTTATTATCTTTGGATTTTATATGTAAGTAGAAAACTTATTATAAAGAATATAAAATATTCGATGTGTTTTATTTTAATTTCTCTACTTTGACCGTTCTTTTGTTTAAGATGTCGAACAGTCAGTTCATAATGTGACAAACAGCATCAAATATGGCGAAGCATATATATCATTAGATCTGTGTTAGGTAGCTGGAACGATATTCAAAGAATACTTCATCATTCAGATATGTTCTTAAGAAGCTGGTTTCAAACAGTAATTTCATTGGAAAGACTGCCTCAACAGAGACCAATACTCCCTTATAAACAAATATAAACCGGTTTTAATGCAAACGTTGGTATTTGCTAACACCAAAGGACTCTACAAGGATGTACAGTGGATGCTTGTATGTGTTATTCCTAACTATAGTCTAATGCAGTCGAGGACCGACAATACCGGAGTGACATCAGCTCACACCCGCACAGTCTGTCCATCCCTGCTAAGGAATTTCACATCGAAAAAAAAATCCATCGCACTCCAGTGGGTTTGAACTCCCGACCTAGGGATCAGAAGGGTAGCATTATCCCTAAACCAGGGAGAACGGCATTTCGGAAGGCACGTGCCATTTAGACAGCCGTCTGTTGAAACGGGCAATTTTCTCATGTTCACACTGAAACCTTGGTCGATAGGCAACTTCTCCAACAGGTGCGTCATGTGCCTCTGCAGAAGTAGTAGGCGGATTGGATCCTAGGTTCATCGGCTATCAAATGACGTCATGCAGAATATCAAGGCATTCCAAATACTAAATGAATATTTTTGTGCGGTAGATGTATTTTTGTTAATATATTGCCGGTTTCCCACCAAACGTCGTCAATGCTATTCTAGCTTATCCCGTGTTTGTGGTTGGTATAGCACCACCTTTGCTTCCCTGGATACACCAGTTATTTTTAAAATCATGTTTTATGTAATCTCTCTGTGCTGTACGTAACGTATTCTATATGTTGAAAACTTTTCTCACGTCTCATCATGATCAAGTGATTAGACTAGCTCTCACAAAGTTGGCTCGGATTCGATCCCAGGTGACTGAAAGCGAGATTTGTGGTGGGCAACACGGTGCTGGGCGGGTTTTCTCCAGGTCTTCCGTTTTCCCCGCCATAATTTTATCTACTTCCCCATCTTTCTTATCATTTTCTCACACCTTCATTCTGTTGTCCACTTTCCTCACTCTCATACCAGTCATCGGGCTGATCACCCATCCTGGATTCTCTCTCTCATTGATACAGAGAATCCGTTTCTCAACCCGCGTAAGAGTTAAGAGGAATAAGAACACCCTAACATAACGTAGTGGTATACGAATGCACTTAAAGATGAAAAAGAGTTATTGATATTTATGTGCGTAATAAAATTTTCTTTTGTCTTCATATTTCTCATAATAATCTTTGCTGTTTTATTAACCCTTGTGTATCGGCTCATTTTCTAGGTTAAAAATTATTAGCAGGTTCAAGTTATCACTCTTTCTCGACCCCTTGTATTTGGTGCGGTTTTTTTTATACGACCTTAATGTAGGGCGTGTTGGAAACCGCTGGAGGGCAGACGTCAAAAAACCAAAGTGCAGCATTACATCATTATTTATGCGTTAACCATTCAGATTCCACTCCTACTCCATCTAAATAAATCTGTCATCTCGTGTCATGAACATGCATTCATAAGCTTTTCTCTGAGTTGTATGAAAGGCTCTTGACGTCGATATCGACTGCCTAATGTTGCATGAATGTTCATAGGAATAAATTTTATACTATCGTTTAAACCAGTTTGAGATATAAGCTTAAGAATCCAATATACAGGTTGGATAAAAGCAAGTTTCCCCATACATTAAGAAATAAAAAGGACACAATTTTCAATTTTAAAATGTTGTCAACAATTGAACATTTTCATTTTTGTTCACGTTGTCCGTCTCCTGCCTCAACACATCTCAGACAACGCTTACAGCTTATTTACAAATACAGGACCGTAAAACTTTAACTTCCATGATGGTAAACAGTAAATTTTGAATGAACATTCTCAGTTCATCTAAATTTCTTGGTGATACAGAGAACGCCATATTCTTCGGAATCTCCTACAGAGTGAAATCGCATGGCGTCGGATCACAAGAGCGCGAAGGCCAGTCCCACGGCATAGAATCTATTCTTTGAATGTGCTATTTAAAAATTGCGAAAGTTTAGTCTAAAATGGGGTAGAAGTTTATTTATTGCCAAGTGACATTCATAAGAGCACCTCGGGTACTGCAAAGTTCAGCAGCATTTCTAAATAATCTGCAGAAGTAACTGTACCATCATAAAATAAGATCATATTAATCTGACACTTGAAATTCCTCCCAAGCCAATAACACCTGAAACATTAAGATCCTTCTCTAATCCTCACGGAGCATTGTTTCGGAGCAATAAACACACTTATGGCGATTCGAATGTCCATTTTTTTAAACTAGCCTTGTCTGTGCATAAAATTGACCCAACATTTTCTAATACTTCTTTGCGTACTAAAACAACTCGTATAAGTCAAGTGTTTTGTCATAGTCATCTTCATGTAATGCGTGAAAGAATATTGTGCGAAAAGGTTTGAATTTCATTTCTTTCAGGATACTCTGCAGACTCTTCGTATTGCACAGATGCTTCCTAGTTGACTTGTGAGGACTTGCTTCCAATGCAAATAACTGAGCAACTAAGAATTTTTTTCATTTCGGAAATTACGTGGTCAACCGGATTTCTAGGCATCTGCAAAGTTTCCTGTTCTTTCAAATTTTATGTTGAGTTTCCAAAAATGTTACCCAGTTGGTACGCGCCTCGGGAGCTTGGTGGTAGCGTGCCTGCTTCACGTCCAAGAGATCCTGAGTTCGAATCTCGGTCAGGGTGAGTTACCTGGATAAGGCTTTTTCCGGGGTTTTCCCTTATCCTGAAGGACGAATGTCAGCTAACTCTAAGCCCTATGAACCCTGGGCTCATTTGAGCATCATTTCACCCATCCCCTTTATCGTCCGATGTGACTTAAATTTGGAGGACGTAAAGTAGCAAAAAAAAAAAAAAAAAAAAAAGTTGGTGTTGGTGTGTTAGTAAACCTACATAACACGGGTGAAAAATCATAAAAAATTACCTTAATGATTATAAATGTGTTAAGTTTGTACCCATTTAGTTATTTATTGTAATATTTTATTAATAATGAAAATGAGGCCATCTGGAAAAAGAGAGAAAACCAACTAAATTATTAACTATATTTTTATTATTAAATGACTCTTGCAGCTATATGAACTTTGATTAAATATTATGGAGAAATAAAGTACTATAGTTACAATCCCAGACATTTCATCTGCAGTGTCTGTTGTGAAATCACAAAGAGATTTAGACTGCCTCTTCTTTCTCCTTGTTACAATATTCAATTACGTTATATATGATTTCTCGTGCTTGCCGATATGACATGTTGCTGTCCAAAAGACAAGATTGCATCTGAACAGAGTGTGCATGCACTGGACTCGCCGTGTATGTGCGATAATCTCGCGTAAACATATCGTATTTTGTATATTTTCCGGTACGCTTCCTCGCTTTGCAATGTAGTAGCAGATCATAAGAACGCTAATTAATGCGCTACGTAAACAGGTCCCTTCAGGTAAATATATGGTCACTATATGTATTACCAAGAAGCTCAAGAACTCCGCAAATGGCATGCATTTACACAGAAAGAAATCAAGGAATACAGAAAAAAATCGTTTTTAATCTGTGTGACAAAGCGGAAATCTACTACAATTAGCAACACTACACACAGTAAGGAACAGCTTCGAAACTTCCCCTCATTCCAGGGAAAAGTTCTTCTCATCTGTGAACCATATATAGGTGGAAACGTATTTCTTTTATCTTTACTCAAGAACAGAAGTGATCGACGTTAGGTTTTCTTATAACTAATGTCAACACTTTTATTTTTTTGTTTTGGAAAATATATCGGGTTTCTTTGGTTTGGCAATGCTATTTATAGGATGGCTTGGCTAGTGTTGCGGAGGTACATTGCAAGACTGTATCAATATTCAGTTGTTAATAAACAATCACAAAATGGAGATCAAGGTTGAACTTAGAGTCTTAAAATACTACTGTAAACAAGATTATAAAGCCACTGCTGCAGCTCGAAGAATACGTGAAGTGAAAGAAGGGGGTGAGCGTGACGTACAACGATGGTTCTTGTGTTTCAATATGGAGACGAAAACACCAAAGATTTACAATGTTCTTGAAGACCTAAAGTGTCGAATATTGAGGATAAACACCAAGTTTTGTGAGGAAATCCGCAAAAAGTACTCTGTAATAGTAGTTTCGAGTTATATTTAGAAAATGAATGAAAAGTTTATAAGTTTATAAAAAATTATTATGTAAATCTATTTAGTAATTTAAATAAGTAAAAATAAATCTAATTTTGTGATTAGCCGTAATAATAATTGTATGACGTAATGTTGTGGCGTAGCATTAAATCGGCCAATCACAAAGTTAAGATAGGAGTAACGATAGTTACGCAAAACCAAGAATTTTGGTAGAGATATTCGGTAATCTGGGAAGTGAAGAATATTCGTGCAGGAGTAAAGAGTGTTATGTAATAACTGAACTGTTTTATTAAAAGAGTAAAAATTTATCGATAGGCTGGAGGTAACCTGCAAGTGACTGGGAAAGGAAGTTCAAGTAAAATGTAATCCAAATAATACAATTAAATTGTTACAAAATTTGACTTCTCCGAAACTTTATTCCGAACCACGCTTGAAAACTGGATGTCCCATGTCTCTTGTTTAATCAAACACAATCATTAAGAAACAGCTCAAAATACAACGAATTAACCCTGTTATATCTGGCTTCTCGACTTGGGTCTTCGAAACAGTCAACGTGCATCCCATCTAAAACATAGAAATCCCGCACCAACCCGTAGGCTTTCATAAGAACTTGTCGAATCAAACGATAGAATACATTGCCATATTAAAACACTTGGAAAATCATACAGAAGCTGTAGATCTGTAAATCGTAAATTGACACCTCAACAGGCTGAACTTAGAGTGAATATTTGTCGTCAGCCTTTCCGAAGCCTATGGATGACATATTAGTCAGGAGAATTGTCACTTCTGATGAAATATGGGTGTATTAGCAAACCCCTGATGCCTCGAAACAGTGGCTTGAACAGCGTGAACTTGCCAAAGTCATCCTTAAAAAATCATTTCGATCCCAAAGTAATGTTGTGTGTTTGGTTGAATTTTGAAGATGCCATTATGTGGGAGCTTCTTCCAAACGGAAGGGCGATTGATGAGGATCTTTATTCACAACTGAAACGAGTTCACGAGATTTTGAGACGGGGATACCCAGCAGTAGTTAACCAAAATAGAGTTCTATAGCAACAGGACAATGCAGCACCCCATTGTGTAAGAACAACCAAGGAAAAAATTCAGGAATTTGTAGGAATCGAACTGCTACCACACCCAGCATACAGTCCTGAGCTCCCGTCATCAAATTATCATCCTTTTTGGTCCATGACCCATTTTATAGGTGGTAAGTTTTTGACAACTTCGAAGCAGTTCAAGTGGGCATCACCGAATTCTTCACATCAAAAGCGGTACCATCGTGGGATAATAAATCGTGCTAAACCATGGCTCCACACCATAGAATCTAATGGACTACACCTTTAAAATTAATTACTTGCTTGTCAGAAAACATTTCAAACATTTATTTTCTTAAGAAACCAACATTACCTATGACAAAGTACACATTCTGCACAGATACCACTTTAAGGAAAGCCAGATCGCCATTCTGGGGTGAATATCACACAATGACCTATTGCCAAAATAATCTTCCCTGATGTTTTTAGAAGCGAATAAGGATATATATTTTCCTTTCCCATAGTTTTAAAAGTCCTAAATAGACTCATTTTGAAAAGCTGCACAGTGTGTCATGCCCCTATTAGCCGTTTTTAACTGTGTTCTCTCCTTAGTTGTAACTTTATTGAAGCTATATTCCAGAGCACACCCTTATTAGAAAAGGAAGTACTTGTTTTTTCTATTAATATTAATCTGTGCATCTGATGTTAATTGTTCCATGATTTCTTTAGTAAGAGTATGTGTTGAATTACTAGTGCTACTTTCAAGATGGGGAGAAGCAGTAATTTTGGTGTAAGAAATCGGTATGTAAACCAGTATGAACAGTTTAAGTAATCCCGATTACATAATAGAAGGGTTACAACCCCTAAAATGGAAAAAGTGTCGGGAGACATGACAATATATTGACTTCGTCAAACCCAACCTCAAACATTGGCGATGAATGTGAAGTGAAAATCGGTCCTTCAAGGAAAAAGGTGATTTATTCATTGTGTAATGGCATGATGACAATTTAAGTACGTAAATAATGCTATTTGATCAATAATTTTTCAGTTAGTAGATACAGAAACTTTGTTCAGTGTAAATTTTGTGAAAATGAAAAATGTTTTCATATCAGAGGACACCAAGAAAAAGAAATACATTATATGATATATTATTACTGAGCTGAAAACGTGAAATAAAGAATATATATTTGCAACATCCAGAGCTATTAAGTTATTGAAAGAGGTGCAGAAGTAAATGTAAGGTTTGCTTATGCCTTGAAGCATTGGCACGGTATTGAGGCAGGTAAGACATTGGCTGCTGTTCTCTATTTACCAGCCCCCAGCCAAATTTAGCAAACTAATTAATACTATAGAGCAAGTGGCCATAGAGTATAAGAAGAAGAGGAGTGAAAAACAAAAGAGTAAAGGATGCTGATGGTAGAAAAGATGCAGAATATGAATCTGGGGAAACTCTGAGGTGTAGTTCCAGTATAGAAAACTTTAAATCTGTTTTTCTATGTTTTAATTTTTTTGTGTGTTTTTTGAAACTTTGGATGCGCTCATCTATAAAACTACTGCAGCTAAAAGTCTACATTTTTTCTGGAATTAAAACAATACCTAAACCGCTTTCGAAGGTACTTATAGAAACATATGCGAAATTTGAATTATTTTGAATATTTTTAGAAGTAAATTAAATACATTTATTTAAAAAAAAATCACATACCCTTTATTGAAACCCCAAAATGAGATTTATTGTCTTAATAAATGGTGAACGTGTTGTAAAATAACAAGTAAAACTTTCAAATTGTTGTGTTCAGTGTTTATTGAGCTTAAAGCACCAGAAAACTCTCATTTTAACATTGGTGTGATAGGGTGTTCCGGCTCCCCTTAGAACAAGATAAAATGTGGTATAGTAACTTTTACACAAAGAGAGGAAGTTATTGTGGCAAAAATTAAACATACCAAACACGATGACAATTCTTCACACCTGTGTGTATGTGTGTGTCCTTCAGCTGCCGTGGTACGAGCACTGCGGACCCTTAGCACTCGTGGTACCCCTAACGTTGCCAGAGGAAACTTGGACCGAAATTTCGAGGTCCTCCCGAATGGGAGCTTTTCAGATTGGGTTGGACTCGAAGGGGCAGTATGTTCCCGACACCCGCAGGAGATCGGGTACCTCCGGCCGGGCTTCAGCCACCCGGATGGGACAGAGGATTGCCTAAAAAGTCCCGGGTACTAGCCTGCAGAGCTAGTAGAAGTTGTGCTAGATCACCAGGTGGCCCCACCGAGGTTATTCGGTAGTATTCACTGTGGGGTTGACACGCGTATCCACTTCCACCCCGTCTTGATGTTGCACTCCAGGTATTGCCCCATGGAAAGAGCCCCGGATGTTTACTTCGCTTCAGGGTTGTTAGATGCCGGAGTCTTCGGACTTGGGTAGACCTTGCAATGACGTGTGTGTGTGGGGTGGGGCCTTGAGTGGAGAGTTAAGCTTCATCCATTGTTAATTTTAACAATTTGCAAACATAGCTTTCCTAGAATTTTAACAGCTACATAATGTAGAAGTTGCATAGAGA
This sequence comes from Mantis religiosa, assembly GCA_030765055.1. Taxonomy (NCBI): domain Eukaryota; kingdom Metazoa; phylum Arthropoda; class Insecta; order Mantodea; family Mantidae; genus Mantis; species Mantis religiosa. Next base: position 202,994,751 of record CM060947.1, on the reverse strand, counting down.
GCAGATAAATCAAATCAGTGAACAAGATATAAGGCAGGATAAATAGTTGGAAACGATAGCGAGTGCTAAGAGCGAGAGAGAGAGAGAGAGAGAGAGAGAGAGAGAGAGCGAGAGAGAGCGAGAGAGAGAGAGAGAGAGAGAGAGAGAGAGAGAGAGAGAGAGAGAGAGAGAGAGAGAGAGAGAGAGAGAGAGAGAGAGAGAGAGAGAGAGAGAGAGAGAGAGAGAGAGAGAGAGAGAGAGAGAGAGAGAGAGAGAATGGAGGAATGGGAAAGAGTGAAAAGGAGAGGTGGAAGCTTAAGTAAATATCCATAACTCTATTTCTACATAATTGTACCAAGTTTAACATACTAGCTTAGGCTATCTCAGTAGAACCATGGTGTCTTTTGTGACCAATAGGAGGAACGGATGATGAGCACAAACGAAGGGTAATCACATCGGGATGACAGTAACTATTTTAGCGTAAAATAATGACGCCATCATCAACTGAGTATTGTGGTTAGTTTAAAAGGCCAACAAGTAGGTATCTATGTGCCAGAGAGTAAAATCATTTACATGGTGCAAACGTCACCGCCTAATCCTGTATCTCTGAAACTAGAAAGATGGAAAAACACGGAGGTAGAAAATGGATAGAACAATTTATAGTTGAAGAGGAGCGACCCTGACATTCTTGAACAACCAGAGAAACCCATGGTAAAAACCCAAAGTAGGAATGGGCAGCCCAACGAGATTCAATCCAGAGAGCTCCCGTACTTGAAACTAAACTCTGCTGGGATTGTCTACGGACAGCTATAATATGCACGTTGCCCGTTATTTTCTCATAATTACAAATATTGGTTTTACAGTGCTTGGGCTTAAGGCATCCATGTGCACAGATTAATCACTCTTTTGCATAACAAAGCATTCACTAGTTAAAGTAGCAAATATATCCTCTATAAGGCCTTCTGTCCGGAGACAGCTGTCATTAATGCAGTTAACCCACATATTGACAAGAAAACAGGGACAACAATATTCTTTTTGTAAACACACACACTCAGACACACACACACACACACACACACACACACACTCAGACACACACACACACACACACACACACACACACACACACACACACACACACACACACACACTGAGTTTGGTCAGAGGTTGGTCAACAGTGCTTAAAGATAATGAGTGTTTGCTACTAGAGGGACAGTTATTTTCTACGAGTCTTCATTTCCACATTTCAGCATTATTATGGCAGTGTATGTGCATTTTCTAGCGGCTTCATGAACCGCACGAGCTTTAACTTCTTAGGATATTCCAAGCTGGCAACACTCCTAGCATCAGCAATATGTTCAAGACCAGCGTTAAAGATAACCATAATCCTTAAATTTTATGCGGTTGCATCCCTGGGAAGCAGCTGGATTCGCCTTTATGTCACAGCCTGCTGGAAAAGCTCTTAAACTGTCTTCAGATTAAACTCAGAACTAGACCACGAGAAACAATGAAACTTCTTTAGCTTAAGACAGTATGAAAGGAGATGTAATGTATATTTATCTTACAATATTGTGTTGCGACATTCTCATTCAAGGATCAAAATGCTAATATTTTTACTTCAATTAAAATGCGCCTACAATACGAGGGCTGTTCAAAAAAGAATGGTCATAATTTTTTAATGTCATAATTTTTCGCACTAAAATTCAATCCTATTATATTCTGTTAGCCTAATCTGAAACAAACAAGCCGTAGTAGTTTCATTGTTGGTACTCATGGTTCCCGTTTGTGAGAATCAGGTAAGTTCAGACATGTTCAGTATCGCCCACCGCTGCAATGGAGGTAACATACAGTTAAAGTTGATGTTAGAGGAAGATCCGGAGTTTCTTTCAAACGTGATCACTACTGATTTAACTTGGCTACATAATTTTGATCTGAGAGCAAACAGCAAAGCTCAGTGTGGAAATCTACTTCATCACCAACCCCCAGAAAAGCAAAAGTGGTTGTTTCTCCTGGGAAAGCTACAGTCATCTCATTCTTTGATATTTGTGGAATAGTTTATCAGCATGTTGTACCTGCACACACATAAGTAACTGGACAATACTACAAGGATGTCCTGAGAACATTACCAGTCCATATAAGGCGCAAAAGGCCACATTTCCATGAAGTAGGCTGGATGCTGCATCACGATAATGCGCGGCTGCATATTGCCAATGTTGTTGCTGAATATCTTGCAAAAATCAACGTGAAGTGCATCCCTCACCCTCCCTATAGTCCGGATTTAGCCCCATGTGACCTTTTTCTATTTCCTAACTTGAAGAAACGCCTTCGTGGGAGGCATTATCCATCATCAGAAGCAGTGGTGAAGGCTGCGGAGGCGATTTAGAAGGACCTCTCAAAAAATGGTTTCCACCATGCCTTTGAAGACTGGCAGAAACGCTGGGACAAGTGCATCGCATTCAGGGGAGACTATTTTTGAGAAGGACCATCAAAATTATGAGGATGAGTCAAGGCACGTTGTCAAAAAAGAATGTGATCATTCTTCATTGAACAGCCCTTGTAAAATAGCGCCAGACTTAATGTTTATCTTATAGCATGAACGCTTACATTCTGTCATACATCAACTTTAAATTGTTTTCTTATATTTAAAATAACACGTGTTAATTTCTATTAGCAAATGTTAAAACATAAACCCTTTTTCATGTTAATGCTTAAAATTAGGAATCTAGGGCCTTCCTTATGGAAGGGATTTTTTGTGGCAGGGGAAAATCCTGGATTCTCGCCAAATAAAAAAACACTGCAGGCCATAGTAAACTTCTTCTTGGAACCTCCTAGGGGCAACTCTTATAGTAGTAAGGCGTATTGACCTATAACACCAATAATGTTCTATTGGGCTTAGAAATTGTTTAAAATTAAGCAACAACTGCTTAGTTATATTATATTTTGCGGAAACAGCGTTCGAATGTTAATCTGTGGTAATGTAGCGACTTCTGCAAGGTAAAATATAACAAAGAATGGCAAAATTTCAAGTGTGTAGTATAATACATATGGCAAAGAGTATATATGCAATATTTATTCTTTGGAAGAATTTACAATTATTTAACACAAATTGTAAGTTTCATCAATAATGCTTTGCGTGGCAAGTTTTCGTGTATCGCATATAGTTTTTCTGCTTGCGAAAAGTGTACAAAATTAAAAGCGAGCTTCTGTGATAGTTTATCCAAGAGATATACTGTATACGGCAATTTTTGCAGACGTTGTGGTACTATAAGAAAGTTAGTAATTTTGAATAAATGAAAAATAATGGAAATATTTGCATATAAGAGAAACGTTTCATTGTTCAATTAAAGCCGTTCTATCTCTCCCTCCCCCTCTATCTCAGTCATTCACATACACCATGTTGGATCTACTGAGCTTAACTCAGTTATTATAACAATATTCCTTTTTTATTATTATGTAGTGCATTGCATCATACTGTTCAGACGGAATGCCGTAACTATGGCGGCGCACAAATAAGGCGTTTTTCTAAAATTGTTTTTAGATTCCAAGAGACTCATACATATACTTCCGGTGAATTTTCTGAGTGGAACATTTAGATGGAGTACCCTCAAGTCAATTACGAGGGCTGTTCAATGAACAATGATCACATTTTTTTTTTTTTTTTTTTTTGATAACGTACCTTTAATTTTCCTCAAAAATGTTGAAGGTCCATTTCAAAATAGTCCCCCTGAATACGATGCACTTGTCCCAGCGTTTCTCTCAGTCTTCAAAGACATGCTGGAAACAATTTTTGAGAGATCCTTCAAAATCGCCTCCGCAGCCTTCACCACTGTTTCTGATGATGGATAATCCCACCCACGAAGGCGTTTCTTCAAGTTAGGGAAAGGAAAAGAGTCACATGTGGCCAAATCCGGACTATAGGGAGGGTGAGGGATGCACTTTACGTTGATTTTTGCAAGATATTCAGCAACAACATTGGCGATATGCGGTCGCGCATTATCGTGGTGCAGCAACCAGCCTGCTTCACGGAAATGTGGTCTTTTGCGCCTGATATGGACCTGAAATGTTTTCAGGACATCCCTGTAGTATTGTCCAGTTACTGATGTGTGTGCAGGTACAACATGCTGATAAACCATTCCATGAATATCAAAGAATGAGATGACCATAAGTTTCCCATAAAAAGCAACCACTTTTGCTTTTTTGGGGGTTGATAATGAAGGATATTTTCACACTGAGCTTTGCTGTTTGCTCTCAGGATCAAAATGATGTAGCCAAGTTTCATCAGCAGCGATTACGTTTGAAAGAAACTCCGGATCTTTCTCTAACATCAACTTAAACTGCTTGCAGAGAATGTCCTTTTTTCGGGAATTAATAGTCTTGGAACTTATCGCGCACAAACACGCCTAATGTGTAATGTTTCTGTTACCAAAGTGTGGGTGGCACCCAATGAAATGTTCAGTATTTCAGAAAGAGATGTTAAGGTAGTTCGTCGATCCTCTCTCACAATAGCATCAGTGTTGATGTTTTCTTCCGTAAGAGCAGTAACTGGAGCACCTGGTCCACCTTCTTTTGAAATTGATTGCATCCCCTCTTTAAACATTATAAACCACCTTCAGGCTGTGCTGTAGGGAAAAACAGACTCTCCATAGGCCTCCTGTAACATTGTATAGGCCTCAACTGAAGATTTGTTGAGACAAAAGCAGAATTTCAATGCCGCAAATTGTTCCTCGCGTGTTAACTCCATTGCAGCGGTAGGGGATACTGAACATATCTGAACTTGCCTGGTTCTCACAGGCGGGAACCAGTAGTACCAACAGTGAAACTACTACGGCGTGTTTGTTTCACATTAACCTAACAGAATATAATAGGATTAAATTTTAGTGCGAAAAATTATGACCGTAAAGAGATTATGATCATTTTTATATAACAGCCCTCGTTCTTAATGTAATTGTGTAATAGGGAAATTAAGAAATGCTAAAATTTGTTTCCATATTTCATAATAAAATTGAAATTGAAATACAACTGACTCTGTTATTAGTAGAGATTTATAATTGTGAACAGGGGACAAGGAAAACAAGAATTTATGATTTCTTTCCTTTGCTTAGAATATCCATTTAAAGGCATTGGTACACACATATAAAAGTTATTAAAGAATATAGGTGTCTTCATTTCGTATGACATCGATTGAGGATATGGTAGATCATGCGGTTAGCAAAAGTGATTACATTACACATTCCTCCGCGTTGCCTTCTTGTGCCGGGCAGACCGTATTTTCTAATTTGTATCTGAGCCATCGAAAGGAGTGTCTTTAATTTTTTAAATGCGTTTTTCGGATAATTGCAAAATAGAATATTTGAGCCACCCAATGAACAACCCCATTCATCTTTCATTGGCTGCAGTAGGGTTAGTTGCTACCCGTTTCCATCACATAGGAATTACCTAATATTTACCTTTAGCCAATCAGAAACGTCAAATTATCTTCCCTGGAGTAATAACGCATACGAGTAGGTTTCCCTTTATTTCTAGGGATAATTTAGTTTCATGCTAGTTTAATTATGACATTAGAACCTTCAGTATTTATTAGACGGGTAAAAGTAAATTAAGCCTCCCCCCCAAAAAAAAAAAAAATAAGTTGCGAACTGGTTCGTATTAAAAATATGTAATATAATAGTGCCCATTACATATACACTCCTGGAAATTGAAATTAGAACACCGTGAGTTCATTGTCCCAGGAAGGGGAAACTTTGTTTACACATTCCTGGGGTCAGATACATCACATGATCACACTGACAGAACCATAGGCACATAGACACAGGCAACAGAGCATGCACAATGTCGGCACTAGTACCGTGTATATCCACCTGTCGCAGCAATGCAGGCTGCTATTCTCCCATGGAGATGATCGTAGAGATGCTGGATGTAGTCCTTTGGAACGGCTTGCCATGCCATTTCCAGCTGGCGCCTCAGTTGGACCAGCGTTCGTGCTGGACGTGCAGACCGCGTGAGACGACGTTTCATCCAGTCCCAAACATGCTCAATGGGGGACAGATCCGGAGATCTTGCTGGCCAGGGTAGTTGACTTACACCTTCTAGAGCACGTTGGGTGGCACGGGAATCATGCGGACGTGCATTGTACTGTTGGAACAGCAAGTTTCCTTGCCGGTCTAGGAATGGTAGAACGATGGGTTCGATGACGATTTGGATGTACTGTGCACTATTCAGTGTCCCCTCGACGATCACCAGAGGTGTACGGCCAGTGTAGCAGATCGCTCCTCACACCATGATGCCGGGTGTGGGCTCTGTGTGCATCGGTCGTATGCAGTCCTAATTGTGGCGTTCACCTGCACGGCGCCAAACACGCATACGGCCATCAGTGGCCCGAAGGCAGAAGCGACTCTCATCGCTGAAGACGACACGTCTCCATTCGTCTCTCCATTCACGCCTGTCGCGACACCACTGGAGGCGGGCTGCACGATATTGGGGCGTGAGCGATAGACGGCCTAACGGTGCGCGGTACCGTAGCCCAGCTTCATGGAGACGATTTCGAATGGTCCTCGCCGATATCCCAGAAGTAACAGTGTCCCTAATTTGCTGGGAAGTGGCGGTGCGGTCCCCTACTGCACTGCGTAGGATCCGACGGTCTTGGCGTGCATCCGTGCGTCGCTGCAGTCCGGTCCCAGGTCGACGTGTTCGTACACCTTCCGCCGATCACTGGCGACAACATCGATGTACCGTGGAGACCTCACGCCCCACGTGTTGAGCAATTCGGCGGTGCGTCCACCCGGCCTCTCGCATGCCCATTATACGCCCTCGCTCAAAGTCCGTCAACTGTACATACGGTTCACGTCCACATTGTCACGGCATGCTACCAGTGTTAAAGACTGCGATGGTGCTCCGTATGCCACGACAAACTGGTTGACACTGACGGCGGCGGTGCCCAAACGCTGTACAGCTAGCGTCATTCGACGGCCAACACCGCGGTTCCTGGTGTGTCCCCTGTGCCGTGCGTGTGATCATTGCTTGTACAGCCCTCTCGCAGTGTACGGAGTAAGTATGGTGGGTCTAACACACCGGCGTCAATGTGTTCTTATTTCCATTTCCAGGAGTGTATGTTAACATTTCATCACGATTTGTCAACACATAACTAAAAATTATAACCAGGATGCTACGATGGTAATAAGAACAAAACATTTCTGTTGTTTCTAAACCCTCTTTGCGTATATTTCACTGACTAGGTATTATTTACGTAAATATTGTGACTTTGTAGGTTATATAATAATAACCCATGGCGCGACAGCCGTTAGAGGGACAAGGCCTACCAATCCGACTGCCAGCCTCACACCCACTTACGCACGGCAGAGGTGGACGATCATGCAACCGTAACGGGGAGGAGATGTGGTCAGCATCTCGGCATTCTCCAGCCAGAATGTTGGTTTTCCTGACCTGGGCCGCTTACCTAGATTAAGATCCTCACTTTCCTCACGAAGCTGAGTGGGCACTGGTCCTATACCCGGGACCTAAAATCCCCAGCACATGGGTGGGATCGTACCCGGGCCGCTTTCCGTGGCCAGGGACCAAGGCATGCTGCCTTAGTCCGCTACGCCACGGCGCAGGACCGACTTTGTAGGTTCGTAGAATTAAAAGTCCAATTTGCCGAAATTCTAAATGTTCTTTATTTGCGTAGAAACACACTGCGTGTGTTAATAAATAAAATTAAAATAATAAATTCTAATCTTAATAATGTTATTAATAAGTGCTTACGCTTAAATGGAGTTTCACCACTTGAATAATAAGTTAGCAGCTTTTATTCGATCAACACATCTTCTTAATTGGAAAATAATTTCAATTTTATCATTAACAGTGATATACCTCTATTAATATCACAATCGACAACAGCAAACAAACAGCTTACTCAACTTCCACTGTTTACAACACTCTTGTTACATGTCTTACAACAACAACTCTTGTTTCACAACTTGAAACTCGACTCTTGGCGGGTCGTCGCCCCTTTAAATACCTCACTGATAATCTCTAGATTATTCGAAAATAAACCTGAACCAGAACAGCCTCTTTCAGTCAAGAAGTAACTAATCCTTGTTTCACATAAGCTTGCCCCGCATCTCTTAACGGTCACGTGACCTTATTCCCTCTAATTGGCTGCTCTTGTAATATAGACTGTTGTGCGATAAAAATTAGTCCGTTATTTACCATGCTGATATATCAGTATATGTTGGAAGAGAATTGTCAAATTTATATTTTCGTAACTGTTTTAATGAAATATATTAAGCAGAAAGTTGATTTATGTGAAATGCGTGATAATTCTTAAACGAAGTAAAGAGGAGGTTCCTTTGCTCTCAAGCACATATCATGATAGCCCGTGATGTAGCGGTAGTGATGACATATTTTTATATGACTTTTATCACTGACCTTGTTTTGAACTGGATTAGTCATATATCGATATTCGACGGTGTGCTGTGCCGAGTACTATAGCTAAATTGTTTTATTGATCGTTTATTGCGCGTGTACTTATTATATGTATAATGGCAGAGTCCAGCGCCAGTTTTGCGCTGAAGCATCGCAAGGGAAAACCTTTACAAAGCGGCGAAAAAAGAATTGTTCTGCATGTGTTTAATGCACTCATAATGAAGAATCCCTGTTTGTCAGTGAGAGAAGTCGAACACTTGAACTTACAGGTGTGAGTGTTAGATGCGTAGGAACATCGCGACATGAAATTGAGACAAAAGGAAAACTTACCACTCCAGGGGCGATATTGCTGTGTGGTGAAGACGTTATTTAAGGACTATCAGATTGTACCGGGATACAAATCCCAAAATATACTACCTTGACGAGACTTGGGTGAATGAAGGACACACAGGAATGGCGTGACACGACTTTTAAGACTGAAAGACAAGCATTTTCTCAAGGCATGTGTGCTGGTGTAAAAAGTCCCAGTGGAAAAGGCCGAAGGCCTTTCATTATAAACTTATTCCAGTTTCATTGCTCATTCATTCAGTTTCAACTTGCTCAGTTTCATTATAAACTTCATTATTTTTGCATGCCTTCATGTTCTTATTTGTATGATTTTATCTATCTTCCTGGCAATTAATATGACGTTTACTACAGGTTTCAACGTGACGAGAAGGCACCGCCTATGGCCTATGCCGCGAAAGCATTAGCCAATTAGGACGAGGGGGAAGGTAGTTGCACGCGGAGTGATACATGTCAGCGGGGCAAGGTTATATGAAACAGGAATTAGAAATTTCCGTTTATCTCAGTTTGTTTCGGCAGACCTTTATCTGCATGTTATCTTCTTCTGCCGGCTCTTGATTTTTCACACTGCCCGCCTATCAGTTGTTTTTGTGTAAACAAGCTGCGTGATCGTAGATACGGGTTCGTGACAATATAAATATAAGTAGCTGGAATGCTTAATTTATAAGAGTACTCACTCAGACATTCTAGTGTCCTTTGATGTTACATCTTTATTTACTAATATTCCAACTGAAAATATTTCTCCACTACTACAAGAATGGCTTACTTCAATCAACGTTAATGAATTTGATATTCAAGATTTTACTAGCTTTCACCCACTGCATAGATCAGAATCCCTTTGCATTTAATGGAAGATTATACACTCAGACACATGGTTTAGAAAAAAAAATAGTCTGAGCATGCCAGCATTTCATATTTATATGAAATACACCTCACTTTAAATACTTTGACAATTCTCTACAATTATTGAGGTAATTTATACCAGATGACTAGTGTCACTTTAGAGTTGGACTAACACGTACAATGACATTTGGAATCATGGATACAGCGCAACATTCATCATTTTCTTGTTAAGGAGAATCACGTTCAGTTTTGCAAGGAAATGTAGTTAGCGCTGCAGCCATCCTATCCGGTAAACTATGGCAATTTGTCTCGCATCTAACTCCATTTCTGCTAACTAAGTTGTCATTGATTTCTGAGTGACATGTAGCAAATCCAATTGATGCATTACACTTCATAATTTTCTCAGCGCCAGAGATTCCTGCACAAATGCTGCATGATCCTATATCGGTTTGAATTAAATTAGCTGTGTTACAGATATATGAAACATCAAACATGAATGAAATCCAGTTCCGTAATTATATAAAGTATTAAAAGGATTAATAGTTTGAAAAAATGTGAAAGTATTTATCGAAATACAAGGGAATATGCGTTGTGGATAACACTGCGTATGTACATGCGGTCGCCTGCGGTGATACGGTGATAATTTATACAGGGTGTCCCATCTAACTCTGCGACCTCATATATCTCCGAAATGAAATAAAACAATAAAACTTTAATTGTCCAAGAATGTGCATATGTCAGGGGCTCATAGAATGTGGAGGTATGCACAATCCATAAAGGTAAACAAATAACACTTCCAACACCAGGTTGCCTTTTTAAAATGGAAGACGTATGTTTATTCTAGCAAAATAACAACTATAGCTACAATTAAGTTAACACACTTGCTTCCGCTTTTCTGTACTCATTTACCAGTGGTCTATAGCCCTCAGAAACTTCATTATTGTGCATTACATCTGGCATGGAAAATGCACCCACAAATCACCAGTGGCGTCTTGTCCGATAAAACGGTGTCACTTCAACATATATTCGAAGTGCCCTTCGTTTGCATCAATACTCTTTTGGAATCTGGTAACAAGAGCGTTGCACGAATTGCTATGCTTCTAAAGATATTGTTGCACACGCAGCAATGTTGCATATCGTTGTCAGTTCTTGATACACTCTTTCACTGTGCCTCTGAGAAAGAAGTCTAATAGGGTCAAGTCTGGAGACCGAGCTGGCCATCTCATAGGACCTCCGATACACGTCCCAACCACCTATTTGAAGACTTCGCATCCACAATGTCTCTGGAAACTTGTGCACAGTCTGCGGGACATCCATCTTGTTGGAACCACTTTGATAGAGCGATTCCAATACCACATCCACTATAAAGAGGGGAAGAATGTGTTGCAGAAATGATGCATATCGCTGTCCGTTTAATGTTAAAGGATCAAAATATGGACCATAAATATAGCTACCAATGATACCGCACCCAAACATTGACACTCAACTGTTGTGGATGAGCACTTGACGAATCAAGTGGAGATTATGCACGGAGCAGTAGTGCATGTTCCGCGGATTCACATAACCGTGATTTATAAATCACGCTTCGTCTGTAAACAACATATTACTTAGGAATACTGGATTACCTTGCAACCGTTGAAGTGCAAAACGATAGAATACAATACGGGATTCAAAGTCATTCTCGTACAGTTCCTGGTGCAGTGAAATATGGAACGAATGAAACCGATATTTTTGCAAAATTCTTCTCACACTCCTGCGGTTTATCCCAGAACATTGTGCAATCTGTCGGACACTCACCTCAGGATTGTGCGCTACAGCAGCTAGAAAAATTTTGTTTCCAGGGTCAGTCGCTGTATTTGTACGTTGTCGCTTTGTGGGATCCCAACTTCCTGTTTCCACGAATTTCGTGCAGATGTTGACAATAGTATGTGTTGGACACCGTCGATCTGGATAGAGTTCAGCGTACAATGCCACAGCTGTGGTTGCATTTCTGCGACATTCGCCGTGCATTAAAGTAATGTCCAGGTTTTCTCTGTTACTGAAGGCCGGCATATCGACTAAACGATGACAACCGTTACACGGCATATGGAAACGCGGTTTGTCAATATGGAAAGCAAGATCCGAAACGTACGTGAATTACGTTACAGTATGACATCAGACAAGATCAGGAGACACTAGTATATTGAAGCTAGAACGTGCCGAGATGATATTTGTTTGTTTACAGCAGGCCACAGGCCAGTGCAAGTAACCCCTGCTCTGAGTACAGAAGTATAGGTCAATTAATTTGAGGTGGCATCTGAGTAAAGATGTGCACTAAAAGAAACATTCTAATACTAAACCTGAAAGAACACTGAAGGTGATTTATACATGTGGAGTAGTTGATACATGTACCATCAATAGCTCCACATGTATAAAATAATCCTTAGTCTCCTTTCAGTATTGGTAACAGACTAATTCTTTTAATGCGCATCTTTACTTAGCTGCCACCTCAAGTTAATTGGAGTGTACAGTTTGTCCACCAGCTCATGGCGTTAGGCGTATTGGGAGAGGAGATACATTCCAAGTAGCGTAATCCAAATGTTGTAAATATCCTCGCGAGCGTTGTCTGCTGCTTATATTGCCAACTTACCTGCAGTGTTATTCACACTGTTGACTAACGACCTGCTAATTTCTCTTAGCTTCAGTTGTAAAATCGCACGAGTAACCAGTGTTATGTCAGAAGTAACGAAAAAGGGCGATGCATTCTGAGGGTCGGGAAATAATTAGGAAAGTGATTGAGAGTGTCATGAGGAAGCTAAGAACACGTGTATAGGATGTCCTTTAAGTTAAGCAACTGCAAGAGCTGCTGTTTATACAGGGGTTTCTGAAAGAACTAACGCAAGGATTAGCAAACAGGTTCACGATTTTAGTGTAAGTTGTGAAGAGTGTCCTAACGACCCTGGGGAAACACCGGTGAGCAAGACCTGCACACACTCTGTAGTGAACGTTAATGATTTTGATAGGTGTGTGATTCCAAGAATTATATATGACTTTTACGTTGGTGAGAACCCTATTTCCACTATAAATAAATTGCTGTCCGTTCGGGAGAAGATGCATTTTCCATGGGGACGAACTTCTCTTTGGAAAGTAATTTCAGAAATGGGCTTTAAATTGAGGAAATGTCGGAACGAAGGGAAGATATTTATAGAACGCCCTGACATTGTGGCCTGGAGACACGATTATATCATTAAAATAAAACATTTGTGAGAAAGTGGAAGAAGTATATTTTATATTGATGAAAGCTAGCTGGATAGTAACATCACATTCGGCAAGGGCTGGTAAAGTGAGGGGGAATTTGGCATTCATGAAAGTACTAGTCTGGTGAATAAGCTTATGATAGTTCATGAAGGTAGTGTAAATGGGTTCCTGGAAAATGCTCTTCTCGTTTACAAGGCCGGAACAAATGCAGGTGACTACCATGGACAAATGGATCATGTAAACTTAGAGAAATGGGTTCGAGAAAACCTGGGTCCTAATTTGCCTCCTTCTGTTGTAGTGTTAGACCATGTCCCTTCTCACAGTGTAGAGGTGAACAAACCTCCACCTAGGAGTGCTGTGAAATCTGGTATGATAGTGTAGTTACAGGATAAAGGGGTCCAGTGTGACAGTTCTGTGCGTAAAACAGATCTTTAAAAGCTCATTGAAACCAAGAAACCTAAATAAAAGGGTTTTAAATTGCACGAATTGTTTGTTTCATTGGGCCACACTGATATAAATGGCACAAAACTAGCCTGAGCCAAGGTAAAACGAATTACTGGAGAAAGAAATGCAGCAGGTGAATAATTCTTACAGAAACTGCGCGTTATAACGCTCGAAGGTATATCGCTTGTGACTGAAACAGACTGACAGGGTTTTGTACACATTTGTAAAAATTAGAAAACCAATACTGGGAGAAAGACGATATAGTTGAAAACATCATAGACAGTATTGTGATTTCGCAGGGAGATGACAACAAGGATTCTGCGTTTTCCTCCTCCTCTAGCGAAAATGAGTCTGGCTCCGAAGAAAAGCTGACTATTCCACTTGTTTGAGGCGAGTGTATTGTTCTATAAGTTAATTATATTGCATAATTGCATGAACAAAAAACACGTAGGTTTCGCTGTTTTAAGGACTTCTTTACTTTAATCTAGCGTAAATGCCTATTACGAGGTTGGCAATATTGAAACCAGCGCAGCCAAGACGTACGACTGCAGCTTCAGATATCGTTGAATTCCTAGAATCGTTTACTGACATGCTGGCTCGTTGTATTCCTGTCAGAAGACATGAACTGATGGACAAACTGTACATGCGTTGCATTACGTCAGAAACGATGGCGCCATTGCCATCCTCTGACAGCCACGTATGATGTTTAGAAACATGAAACCAAGGGTGTTATCACTAACCGTAGCTCTAGTTTTCCTTTTGCTAGAACAAACATGTTCCATTAAAAAACACAACTTGGTGTTGGAAGTGATATTTGTCTACCTTTATGGATTGTGCATACTTTCTCATTGTGTGAGCCGCTGAGATTTGTACATTACTAGCTCATTGGAATTTTTATCTTTGGTTTCATTTCGGATAAATTTGAGGTCGCAGATTATGTGGGACACCCTGTATAGCACAGTATTTATAGCAAGCTTGTGTTATAACAGTTTAAATTAGATTAAATTACCGCTCAAAAAGGGTGCTGTAAATTACGTTGGCAACATTGCGCATAAGGTAACTATGGTGCATTTCTGCCATAAGTTGGGAATAGGGTTGAGCAAACGGCATTTTTAGGTCGTAAGTGCGTTAAATTCACATCTAACGGTTTTCAGTAGCAATTTAGTTATTTTCCTAATTGTCATATTTGCTGTTGTATTACTTTGACTGTTACCTAATATGGAATCGTTTTATTTTATGCGATAAAATCTATAAATAAGCTTCTCCAACTGTGTTTATGGGAGAGAAATGCATTCCCACTATCTTCTCTACTCTTGTACATATACACACTTTATAAAGGTAAAATGAACTAAATAATTTATATTTGACATGCGAGAGAAGATGAATGTATCAGGCAAGCACACATTCTTATTATTAAACAGCATAAAATGTAAAGATTATCTCTGTTGGATATATTATTATTTTAGAAATAGAGAGCTTCATAGCTTCACAACGCCACCTAGGAGAGCACGACGACCTAAGTGTCCTGGGCAGGGAATAAAGATTACAAAGCGCACGCATCTGTGCCATCTATCCGCAGCGGTCGGAACTACGGCGCTGATAACCAAACCTGGAATATGACAAGGGTCTGAAAGAGTCAGAAGAAGGGAATCTGAGATTAGGGAATTCCCCACAGTATTTGCCTAGTAACGAGGAAATTGTAAATTATTTTTTGTTTTTTCAATTTTTGACTATTTTGAAAAAAAAAACAATAATGCAATAGAAACAACAAAATAACTCTGAGGTGAACATGATATTGTATAGGGATACTTTTAAACATATTGGTGATTCTTTGATTACAAACAGAATATGCAATTAATGCCTTTATATCAACCTGCCTTAAACATATCAGCCTTACTAAAAATCCTCCTACTATTGCAATCTGTTGCGCCGTTGTAACTCGAGAGTGGATTACAATTTCTGTAAAAGAAAAATTATAAATTTAAAAACAGAAGTTTTTATTGAAACCAGTGAGGATTCTAACAAAAAATAAATGCGGTTAGTTCACATTCCTATAGCACAACACTACTTGAATTGTTCAGGATATGATGATAATGATGATGTGGTTGATGATGATATTATGATAATAATGATAATAATAACGATAAACTTCTTTCCTCCCTCTCTCAATGCTGACGTTAGGAGGCACTTTTGTTCCCTCAGAGCGAGGGAGCCGAAGAATCTGACCTGAGATGAAATAAGGTTTGAAGGGCCGGCTCAACGCCTCAGAGGAATGGTTGATTGAGAAATTGGTGGAATGATGGTGGGGGAAACCGGAGGACCTGGAGGAAACCCATCCCAGCGCCATGTGGTCCACTACAAATCCCACTTTGCGGTGGCGTGAAATCGAACCCGGGCCGCCTAGGTGAGAGCCAAGCGGTCCAACCACTCAGCCATTTTGCGGCCATGGTGATAACAAGAGTAATAAGAATAACAAGAATAATAACAGGAATGATAATAATAATAAGAATAACAAGAATAATTAAACATCTTGATAATGGTCGACGGGCCCTTAAACACCAATCACTCACTCACTCTTGATAATGATGATGAAAATTGTATACTTTTATTCATTCTTTCCCTAATGTAAGCGATTATAAAATGAAGAACAAAGTTTGTTTATATTAAGTGTTTGTGTATAAAATGATCTCCTAAGAACGTAATATCTGTTCCCTTGCTCCGATAACTATGGAGATAAGTGTGTTTGTGGATGTTTATTTGTGTATCCGAGCAAAAGCTATTTATATTACCTTTGTGGTCTGATGATGAATATACTTTAGTTTCCAAATCCAGAGGTTACGGATAAGGTTTCCAGCTAAATGATACTTTTCTTACACCAAGAACGTCTCTTAAGATTTTTAGAGTCTGAAGGCATAAATGAGGGAGTAAATATTTTTATTTGTCTGTATGCATATGTGTGTGTGTGTCTGTGTGTGTGTTTGTGTGTGTGTTTGTGTGTGTGAGAGAGAGATAGATAGATAGATAGATAGATAGATAGATAGATAGATAGATAGATAGAGAGAGAGAGAGAGGGAGAGAGAGAGAGAGAGAGAGAGAGAGAGAGAGAGAGAGAGAGAGAGAGAGAGAGAGAGAGAGAGAGAGAGAGAGAGAGAGAGAGAGAGAGAGAGAGAATGTAATATCGCTTAAGGCATTCTGATTACTAAACAGACTTTGCCTTAGAAGAAATGGGGGTTAAGTGACATCTTGTATTTCTTATTTCAATTCTTATTCAATACTTAATTTCTTATTTACTTCATATTCATCTCTATGTTTTGCAACATTCAATAAACAGTAAAAAATCAGTCCTACCTGTTTATAATAAAATAACCCCTTTTGCATTAAAGGCATAATTTCACTGGAGCACAGTGATATGTTTATTAATTTGAAAATAAAAATGGAAGCAGAGCAAAATGATGGAATGTATTAAATGGAAGCAACATCAATAAATTTGTAAGAATCACAAAAAGAAGCTAAAAATAAAACTGTAATTGTTTTGTTTACAGATGAAGGCGCCATGTTACACACTACATTAAGTATACACCTAATTTAATTCCATTCCTGCAGCATTTGTGCGAAGGTAACTAATGGCGCCAAACAAAGAGCCATTGCCAGCTAAAATGAATGGGCTACCGCTCCTATAATAAGCAGGATATTGAGATAAAAGTTATCTATTTACGGAACAGGATTATCACCTTCAATTGTTACCGACCAGTGTTACTATTTCTTAGTATGGACATTAGGGGATAATTTGAGACGGTTAAATTATGGAACTCAATTCAGGTTATAAAAGATAACAATAATTATGATGATGGTAATGATATTAGTACTAACAATAGGTTAATGAGAGATTATTACAGCAAAGCCTTCACGTTTGGTTGCTGCCCTCGCACTAACGTGCACACAGATTTGCTCCGCTACGTGGAAGTGAAGTGGTTAGCATTATGCGTCTTCCAATCCACAGTATTGGTTTCTGAAACTCGCAGTGATACCTGGAGCCTTCTGAGCAAACGCCCACACACGAGTGAAAGATCCCTTTGTTGAGAATGAGCCCCAAACCAGGTTGCTGGTGCAGGACCAGAAACACCACACCATGTAATATATTATTTCACACTTTCGTACTTAAAATCAACAATTATCGACAAGTCTGTTGTGTTATCCTAACCCAAGTGAGTAATCAAATCTAGCGTGGGCTCAACTAAAACAGTTAATGGTGTGGTAACCCACTAAGTTAAGCAAACATTTTTGTCTGCACGACAGCTCCACCATCTCAAGCCGAAAGGGGGGGGGGGGGGTAACAGCGTAGGCAATTACTCCCTAGAGGGAGGAATGGCTTGGACTGGTATGACCAAGCGGTCTTCTGGCTGATTCGGTCACTTTTAGCGAGGGTTTGGCGACGGATACATCTCTCCCATTCAGCGTGTGTATAATGTGAATAGTGCAGCAACTTGAGACAAGATTGAACAAGAAACCTAAGAATGTAAGCACTACGACTGATTTGTAAGTAGAGTTTTACATTTTATTAAATAATCAGATTGTTAAAACTATATATTTTTTTACTTTTGCTATGTGTAAACCTCTCGTTAGCCAAGCAATGACCAGTATCAGGTCTGGCAAAGGTGGGTTCTCAGTGAAGACCCATCGTGTAACCTGACACTATGGATATACGCCATTTTAAACTAAATTGTACAAATACATATATGCCCTTTTCCTCTGTATGGTATAGTGGTTAAAATAGATAGAGGATAATTTTAAATGATCTTATATTCCATTGGTAGAGTCAATCTACTTTTAATATACAAAACCTGTAAAAGAAGGTGACCAAAGCAAGCAATGGGTGTGTTCTAATTTAGCACCCAGCAAATTTTAATGTCATAGACAGCTAACAAGTAATAAAACTGGCACGTCTGGATTGCTTTTATGATTTCACCTATGAGCGCACACTTCTTGTACACAGATCTTGTGCTAGACCTGACCACACCACAGTTGGTATTAGTAACTCATCGTTTGCCCGTTTAGTAACTCATCGTTTACTTGCTCGATCCTGCTCGCTGCAGAATCCAGCATTCCTCGAGGATCATCTACACCACGTCGTATCCCTGTACCGTGATGGTCTGAGGAATGCAGTTTGGCTGTAAAAACACGCAAACGTGCTTTGCGCGTTTTTCAGCGGCACCCGACGGAAGGGAACTTCGTCGCCTTCAAACGTTCTCGCGCTAGGGCACGCTTTATACTGCCTATGTGTCTTCCCTTTCCCGGCGCAGATCTACCCTACAAGTATGGTCAGCTGTTCGGCGGATGTATGGCAAATATCGCCGGACGGTAATTCCCGGCCTTGCCATCAACGGTTCCATGTGCACCACCGAAAAAGACATAGCTGAAGCCCTAGCTACCACATTTGCTGCTACTAGTAAAACTGCCCGCTATGACGCTCTCTTCCTGCCCATTAAGGAAAAGGCGGAGCGGTACCACTTAATTTTAATAGTGACTGCACCGAGCCGTACAACAAACCTTTTACCGCTGCCGAGCTCACCCATTCTCTAGCATTAGCAAAGGATTCTTCTCCAGGTCCCGATGACGTACACTGACAGATGCTGCTACATCTTCCACCTGAGGCGCTATGTTTCCTTTTACACATCTATAACCGCATTTGACATGAGCGGGTTTTCCCTTCCTCCTGGCGAGAGGGTATTGTCATCCCCATCCCTCGACCCGGAAAGGACCGCACACTACCATCTAGCAACCGCCCCATTTGCCTGACGAGTGTCATCTGTAAGACCTTCGAGCGAACGATAAACGCTCAGTTAAATTAGTGGCTAGAAAAACATGACCATCTGTCCAACTTGCAATGCAGTTTTCGTCGCCATCGCTCAAGTGTCGATAATCTAACACGCCTTGAGGGGTATATTTCCGATGCCTTTCTACTGAAGCAGCATGCCGTGGGCGTATTCCTCGACCTGGAGAAGGCCTATGACACCACTAGGCGGTACGGCATACTCCGTAGCCTACATGGTTACGGTATGCGTGGCTATCTACCCGAATTCCTATGTAACTTTTTAAAACTTCGCCGTTTTCGTGTGCGCATAGGAAACACGATATCCCGGGAGCGGATACAGGAGAACGGCGTACCTCAAGGGTCGATTTTGAGCGTCGCCCTTTTTGCCGTAGCTATCAACAGCATCAACAGCAACATCAACATCAACAACTATCAACAGCATCCGTTTGAAGCGGAATTCCATCATCACTCTATGTTGAAGACTTCGCGTTTTATTATAGGTCAGCCAACATAGATCACATTGAGCGCCAACTGCAGCTGACCATCACCCAGCTAGCAGCTTGGGCACTTCAAACCGGCTTCCGCTTTTCAGCTGCGAAGTCACAGTGTATCCACTTTCACCGCCTACGAGGTATTCACACGCCCCCTAATCTTCATTTGAACGGCACACCCCTTCCATTTGTCTCACACCTGAAGTTCTTGGGCCTCTACTTAGACCGACAACTCAACTGGGAGCACCATATTCGTCACCTTCGAGCCTCTTGCGATCGTTCTCTTCGGGTGTTGAAGGTATTATCTGGAGCATCTTGGGGGGGGGGCGATCGCACGGTAATGTTGAGGCTGTACTGCTCTCTGGTTCGGTCCAAGCTGGACTATGGCAGTTTTATTTATGGCGCAGCGACCGCCTCTAAACTTCGCCTTTTAGACACCGTGCATCATACTGGTATCCGCCTTGCCACAGAAGCTTTTCGCACCACTCGAGTCGACTGCCTGTATGCAGACTCAGGCGAACCTCCACTCCATATTCGTCGCTCGCTGTTACTCTTCATACGTCTCGAAGTTGGCAAGTTATCCCAATCATCCTTGTTTTAAACCAGTTCTCTGTCCAGATTTAGTCCACCGTTGTATGCGCCCTGGTTCTCGGACACGCCCCATGGGAATAAGATTTCGGAATCTCCTACATTCGCATGGCCTCCAAATGCCTCGCGTGGAGAGGTCGTCCATCTGCCCTTATCCTGCATGGCAGCTCAATCGTGCGCGGTTCGATCTCGCTCTTTCAAGCAACTCTAGACTCGCTACTCCACATTCGGTGTTCCAACAACTTTTTGCCGAACTACTGGGCCGTTACCCTAACTATGTTCCGGTCTTTACGGGCGGTTCTCAGTTAGGTAGCACTACGGGTTGCGCGTTCTTCATTAACGGTGAGGCTCATAAATTTCGACTTCTGTACTCCACTTCGGTCTTCTCAGCAGAGCTGCATGCCATCTACTGTTTGCTCCTTTTTATTTGCAAGTTAGCTCCTGACTCTTTTATTGTTTGCACTGACTCTCTAAGTGCTCTTCAGGCCTTGCAACAGCACACTGCCGCTCACTCCCTTGTTTTAAAAATACAGGCCCAAATCTCGCAAATGCTCAGTCGCGGATACCATTTTGTTTTTACTTGGACCCCAGGCCATGTGGGCATTTCCGGGAACGAGGAGGCGGACGCGGCTGCTAAGTCCGCTTGCCGTTTGCCCCGGAGTTTAACAACTAAGGTGCCATACCAGGATGTGCAACGTTTTTTCCGTCGCCAACTCCTATCTGCTTGGCCGCACTCCTGGACAGCTTTGGAAGGCACACAACTCCGGGCAATAAAGGAGAGCGTACAACTCTGGCTAACTTCCTGCAGGGATAACTGGCGAGCCGAGGTGATACTCACCCGGCTGAGAATTGGGCACACACGAGCGACTCATGGTCATTTGTTAAGAGGGGAACCGGCCCCAGTGTGTGCTCCATGTGCAGTACGCCTCACTGTGCGGCACATATTACTCGAGTGCCCGCAGTACGCCCGCGTTCGCCAGTCAGTAGGCTTGGGGACTAACTTGCTGGGTGTTTTAGGGGACGACCCAGTGCCCGTGATTAAGGCACTGCGGTTTGTTGCCCAAATCGGTTTTAATAAATAAGTCTAACTTGCATTTTATATTTATTAATTTTTGAGATTTTAAATTATTTGTCTTTAGATGGTTTTTTATGTCCTTTTAACAGTCGAGTGTTTTATTATATTTTACCTTTTTAGCTAATTTTTTATAGCTTTTAGGTTTTAGTGTTGACTTCGGGCTCAAATGACCTTGTCGACGGGCCCTAAAACACCACACACTCACTCACACTCACTCGTTTGACCGGAGCAACTGAGGAATCAAGGCATTCCACCGTAGGGTAAAGTAGTTGCAGAGTTAGTAGAGCGTTTAATTAACTCTTATCGACATTATACAAAAACAGGACTAGCCAACTGAAAATTCAACTGGTAAATGTTATGAAAAAAATGTAAACACCATGAGTATTCACACTAATGCTATAGAGGTTGGGAATGTTCAATCCACAGAGCCGCTGGATAATAGTGGCTTGCAGAGAAATTGAAGAGCAGCCAAGGTAAAAATAAAATTCTATTCGCGACCCCAGTTTGATTACAGAACAGGAAAGTGCAGCTTGTGGTTAACCGCTCAGTCGACATTTTGTTTCTGATCATAATCACAATATCGTTCTGTGGTCTGCCAGCTGACTATCAATTGAAACTAACTACTGTGTTCCCATTTGACTTTTATTCATGAGGGTGTATAAGTGAAATTTTGTTCCAGCAGGCTTTTTGTAATTTCTTAGTTATTGTAGTATTAAACGAGATTTATTCCACCTGATCCAATTAAATGGAATGTCTATCAAAATACTTGTGTTTTTATCTTTGAAAAAATTAACTCCTAGTTAAATTAAAACGGGTAGTTATCAATAATAAGTTCATTATTTTATGAATTAACGTAAAAATACCATTTCAAAAGTAATTATAACTATCTCAGTTCGGTATTGAAATAGGCTAAAGGAGATGCATGGAATGAAATTACGGGTGGTAATAGTACTACGTATGCCCTAAATGTGGATGAAGGGAAAGACATTCGTAAAGATCTTGTATGAAGCCCTTGCTATGGAGAAATGTGGACATCACACAAACGAATAAATGAAGGTCGTTCAGAAAGATTGAGTAAAGGAAGAAAAATGCTATTACTGATAAGAAATGCCCTCCTCGGTAGCGTAGACGGTAGAGCGTCTGCCTCACGTTCAAGAGGTCCCGAGTTCCAATCTCTGTCAGGGCGAGTTACCCAGATAAGGTTTCTTCCGGAGATTTCTCTTATCCTTCAAGACCAATGTCAGGGACTCTAAGCTCTCTGGACCCTAGGCTCATTTGAGCATCATTTCACCCACTTCATTCATCGTCCGATATGACTTAACTTTGGAGGACGTACATTACAAAAACAAAAGCAAATAAAACGGATAAGAAAGGCGAAAAATATATTGTGTGAGAAATGAGATGAATGTTTTGCTCTTGTTTACATTGAGAAGAATAGTGAACATGAAAAGAACTCAGGTCAGAAAATTGTTCTAGATGATGGGCGGTATTAAAATAACTGTTTAATATACATAGAGAACAAAGAAGGGAAGGAATATGGGAGATCGAGAGATATCTGTGACATTATTGGCATTTATTTAAGGCTCATTCTTAGGTTATGTGGAATTTATCTTCTTTCCCCTCTTATGGTGGCTCTCAACCTGTGACGGCGCAGCTCAGGGGAATCTTTTTGACCTGAAGAACGCGTATTGGCTGGCTTTTCCAAATAGAACACGTAAACACGAGCACGTAATATACCTTCATAGTATGGTAATGGTGTTCGGCTTTTAGCCTTTTGATTTGGTTTAGTCCATATTTCTTGTAACATGTTGCTTAAACGCCCGAATTCAACATCTTATTCTGCGCCAGCACACTACAAAATAGCAATCCTTGGAAAATTGAATTTATACCAAGATTTTTATAGCTTTTATTTGTCAATCGGGCTACTGGCGCCAATGTAATTACTTAAACTATAAATTTTCTCAAAGATAGAGCTATATATTATGTTATCATCAGGAATAGGAAGCTCGTACCGCCCGCCATTCCCTATGTAGGTTGCGACCGAACCTCTCCTTGCATCCAAACAAGTCATAGCTAAGAAACGCACAGCGGAGAGGCATTGAAACCGGCTGCCCAGAGAAAAAGTGACTTATGAGACATTCGTTAGTGCACAGCTGTTCAGATATGTATGTACAACATACAAATTCTTATACAGTACATACGGGTTTGTCTGTGGCTGATATAATTATTTAAATAGGCACATTTTGGCAACACCCAAGCAATTATAACGCGGATTGTAACATTTCGTGATCGAATGTAAAATAATACCAAAGTAATAAAATTCATTTCCTAAATATCTGAAAACTTGCTAGACAAAATGCCAAAGCAGTAATTTTATTACATATTTACTCATCTGTGGCCATATGACCAAAAACAATAATGTATCTCTGAAGCCTTTCAAATGAAAAACGCATTCTATGTCCCGTAAACAAGATTTAGTTGATCGGTATTCTGTTGCAAATTCGTTTATTATTTCACCTAATATAGCTTCTCGATTTGGCTTCTCTTTTTTCCATGTTTGCTGAAGTATCCCACTGAAATATAAATGTAAATAATGACATAAATAAAGACTTCTAGAAAACATACAATGGTTGTGCAGCAAATTTAGTGGCTCATTTTTGAAACACAACAAAGATGTTATTCGAATGTCTTCCTTTCTACCTACCTACATGCTCTGTCAGGCAGTTACACCTGTTTTGCAGTAATGAGTTGCATTCTACGATGAACCTTGCCCTTGCTAGTAGCGCTGCGCTGTATAGCCATGCCTGGCCGCACTTACATTGTGCAAGGAAATCGGTACGAACTTCCTAGTTCTGGTCATCACCTAAGTATGTTCCAAAGAATTCAATGAATGAACGAATATCCTGTAAATCCCTCGAGGGCAAAGGCCTCCTGCTGCGCAGGAACTAGCAATTCAAAAGATCATTAGGGTTACAAATCCTAAGAGCCTTGTGCAGCAGCTAAGCTCTAATAACGGCGTACTTTCGTATCCTTAGCATTGTCACTATTTAATTCACATATATAACGCGTACACCATTATTGTGCACATTTAGCTGACACACACACACACACTTACACACACACACACACACACACACACACACACACACACACACACACATACACACTTTTAGTTTAAAGCACCTGGGTAGCTACTTCTTTCAGTGTCCTCCATGTTATAGTATTATAGTATTGTATGTTATAATATTATATAATATATTTCATTTGTGGAGGAATTTAAAAGTCAACATTTGCGTTTTAAAACAGGAAAATACTTAGCAGGTATAAATTTTGAATTCGTTATTTCATTGCTGTTTTTAAATAGCAGCCGAGCAATAATTATATTAACTTCCAATGTGCCTCGCATATTACGAACAACCAATCAAAATTATTATATACTGTAATGATTTTGATAACATCGCACTTTAAATATATTTAAATGGCAAGTTATGTCTCTGTCTGTAACTTTGGGGAAACAATTTATAAATTCCTCATTTCGAAAAAGGAGTTACACAATCTTGTATGGCTGGTATAGTTAGGCGATCGACCATGCTTTGCCTCTGAAAAATGTAAATCTTTTTAATACTCAGATTATTTAAATTATTCTTTTCTTCTATCATAAGACGTTTATGAGGTGTCCGTTATGAATGGTTTTAACTGTTCAAAAATAACTTGAAATTATTTAAAGGTCCTTTAGATTTTCAGTTGTTTCTCGCGCAATTCCATTGAATCAGCATACACTTAGGTGAAATACAGCGTACAATTCTTTTCTATGTGTCTATAATATAACGTACAGTATGCGGCTATTTCTGTAGTAGTTTTTCTATGAAGTTTAATTACATAGAAAATCAACCTTCTTAAGAATAGATTGTAATCCCCTACTATACAATTAGAGACCGAAGGTAGTTCTGTGGATCTACTCGTAATTCATTAGATTTTTTTTTATTTTGTATTTTTGTGCCTGATTTTGAGGATGTGTTATTCCCATTTTCTCTGCCTGTAGTAAATGGCGGAACTGCTTCATTTCACTTAACAATTTGACTCTTAGACCTCGAAAAATACTTTAATCTCGTCCCAAAAATATGTGTGTGTGTGTGTGTTTTTGTATGTGTGCGTCTTTGTTTTTCCTTAAACAGAATAACGGACAAACTAAATAGTTGGTTAAATACCAATCATAGAATATGTTCAGTATTTCTCTAGCAAGGACATTTATTACACAATGATATTTATTAGGCAGTGTATTTAAATGTGGTAAATTAAGATATATTACAAAAGAAATCTCTGTATGGAATTTTCTAAATTGCATTTGCACAACTGATAAAATGTAAGAGATTAAACACAAAGTACTGCTTGACACACAATTAATAGAAATAACTTTTATGTAGAGTAAACAATGCCTTCCTCTATTATTGGTTTGAATTTTCAACTCGTATTTATACTTTTCTCAATTACGAATTATTTATTCGTTCTTTTCTCGTTGCCACGCAAGGAATACAATTTCAAAGTCGCAGCATAGAAACATGGTTTCTAAATTCAGAGTATCACTTTACCTAGTGTATTCTGCTGTGAAATACGTAATTATGTATCTAATTATGTAGTAGCTAGAATAATAGAATAATAAGCTTTTGTAATTATAGTTTGTTGAGAATGAATAGAGCAATTCATGTGAACGCAGCACATCAGTTCGCTATTCAGTTGCTTCCTAGAAAGATAATCAAATTTCTAGCTCTGCACATAGGAAGCGTCTCTTAAAAATTTGATTGTATTTTGGGTTTGTTTATCTCCCTTTACTCTCGGCGAAATGTGGAATCCAACCATCTCTGCAAAGGTGAACATTACGTAGGTATAAAAATAAGCTTTTGTTGGAACGGAAAATAAATTGTCTTTCACACTAGCAGTGTGTAAGTATGGAAAGGCAGAATCAGACTGATAGATTCAATGCCCTTGACAGAATTTGAACCACGGACCTTCCAGTGTCCGTCCAGCTGCTCTTAACCATTGAGCTACCATGTGCAACATGCTACAATGATATTAAATTTTCCAATTGACTCGTGTTTTTCCCGGTAAACCACCAGGAGCTCTTAAAAGCATACGAGTCAAATACCTTAATGGCGAATTACTGTGTTGGAAGGCCCGGGCTTTATAGTTAACCACTATTATGTCAATTAATGGAAAAGTAATTGTTTTTGCACACTAGCAGTGTGTAAGTATGGAAAGGTAGATTCAGACTGAAAACGTCAATGCCATAGCCGGAATTTGAACCAGGGACCTTCCAGTGTCCGTCCGGCTCCTCTTAACCATTGAACTACCATGTCCACAGGCCTGCATGACATTAAATTAATGGTTAAGGGCAGACGGATGGAGACCGAACTACATGAAAACAAACTAATGCTAATAGGGAAGCTCAGTTGAATGTAATGCATCATATTTTTAAAATTAATGAAGCTTTGAAAGCTCTTACATACACACGCTTGCTATTATATTATTGCGATGTTATTTTTTGTGTTTTTAAAAACGTGAGACTTAATTATTAGAAAATAAATACACCACGATTGGTATTAGGCCTATTCTTTCCTCTTGTAGAATTCAGTTCTTAAGATGCCTCACTATGTGCTGGCCGCGCCGTGGCTCAGTGGTTAGACCGCTTGGCTCTCACCAAGGCGGCCCGGGTTCGATCCCAGGCGACCGCAAAGTGAGATTTGTGGTGGACAACACGGCGCTGGGGCGGGTTTTCTCCGGGATCTCCGGTTTCCCCCGCCATCTCATTCCACTGGTGCTCCATCTTCATCTCATGTATCATCAGTGTCATCGCCTGCGGTGCCGTATGTAGTAAAAGCGGGCGTTAAACACTACTCATTTCATTTCACTATGTGCTTCTACCGTTCTTAAAAAGCCTTATATCTATCTATCTTTGAGTATTCGCGCTATTTTGTCAGTAAGTTTGCAGGAAACTACACATTGCCCACTGCTCCTTGTTGGCTTGTAACCATTCGTTTTGTCTTCCGGCAACTAATGACTACAATTTGTCACATTTTAATGGTTCATAATGTCACCATAAACGCCAGTAATTTGCCTGTGAATTTCCGGCGAATTACTTTTTTCACACTGAAAACCTATTGGAGAATGAATTTTCCATGCGGCCGGAGTTTGGCTCGTTAAAGTGAACAAACAACACTCGGCTGAAATTGTAATATAATTTACTATCATATTTATGTCCGCAAAGATTTTCTTGTTAGCTATTAGCACTAATATTTCATAATATATTGCTGAACCTTTAACGCACTGGATAGATAAGTATTTAACCATTGAAGTGTTTCCTAACTCACTAAAACTAACCAAAATCCAAAATGGTATTTATATTTAAAACAGTAATCCCAAGAAAGTGATAATTATAGGCATACCTCCAACCTGCCATTTTTTTAACATAGTGCAACCAGTAATAAAATATCGATTAATCTTTTACTTTTAAAGCACTAATCCACTTATAGGTAGTTGTGGTTTTAGAAAGGGCTCAATACTCTTGTTACCTTAGTTATCACTGACTATGAGAACGATAACCGAAGTGGAAATATTTCAGATTGAGCTAAGGTACCAACGATGTTTCACAAGGATGTACACCGCCTCATAAATGAATTGCCTAACAGTATTAAGGCCAGAACATTTCAGTTCGCTGATGACGCCACAATATACGAAAAGTATGATCTGAAAATGAACTTGTCTCTTGCTCTGCTGTCAGTAACTGGTTTTTTTCAAAGTGAAAGACTTGGAATAAGTGATTTAGTACGCACTGTTTCCAAAGAGAAAAATCTATAAGACTAAGAATTTTGATACTACTAATCTTTTGGACATCACACTCAAAATTAACCTTTGACGTATATGGAAAAAACATATTTAGAGTCTGCACCATACTGTATAGAGAAATGCTTTTATAAAGGCATTTAATAGTTTGTTTTCAAATGAAGTTTAGAAGAATGTGTTCAGCTGTTTGTACTAGTAGTATTATGTCATATCATTAACATTTGGAGGAATTGCTTAGTGTTTTTAAAATTTTAATAGAAGATAAGCGATCAGCTGAAGATGAGGACGTCTCCTTGACACACGTTATTTGACAAATAATTTGAGTAAAAGCCAATCATTAATATCATAATATCCTATTCTCGTGGAACAAATCACTTAACAGGAACTGGTTACGCCTAACAGCTACAAGTAAGAACACCTTAGTTGCGATGTGAAACAAATTAATAAATGGACAATTTACGTGAGTGCAGGGTAATTTGTTAGTGGATTTAGTTTCTTGTGCTGTTTTTCCTTGTGTAATATTAGCAGAATTTCCTTTCTATTCGGTGCCCAAAACACCATCCTGATGAACAGTTCCTTATGAGTTTCAGTGTACTTCTAAACCTTAATCTCCCATATGAGAAGTAAAATGGGAGAACAAAAGTAAAAGTTTAAACTGAATGGCCGGAAGACACTGCTTTGTAACGGTTGGCCAAATTAATTGCTAGAAGATGAAAAAGTCCAACAAAGGCAGAGATTGCAGTTATCGAAAAACGTTAAAATGTTACAAGAGGGGAAAAAGGCAAAGCTTAAAAGTATGAAAATATAAAACTAAATTTTTGTATGCTATGCAGAAAGTATTCACTCAGTATTCTCATGCTTTTACTAAGGGGTACATGCTGTATCCATGCTGTTCACCTTGAAAAGTTATAGGATCTGAGATTAATTAGATAATGTGATTAATTTTAAATTTACAAGTTTAATAAAGGGGAAAAAGAACCTCAAATATGTGTTATTATTGTTATTCGTATTATTTTTGTTATTATTGTTACATTCTCTGCTAATTCAGTTTAAATATATTTAAATGGCAACTGTAACTCTGTGGAAACAAATTTAAATTCTTCATTTCGAAAAAGGAGTTACACAGTCTTGTGTGGCTGGTATAGTTAGGTGATGGACCATGCTTTGCCTCTCAAAAAATGTAAATCTTTTTAATACACAGATTATTCAAATTATATAATTATATCTAAATTATATAAATAACAACGTACTTTTAGTAATTAATTTATACATTTTTTTCGTTTATGTCTTTAGATGGACCAAACGGTGACGTTTCCATTATTCCTATAATTCCATTCGTGGTCTTTAAGACACAAACACGCACACACACACGCACACACAAAATGTTAGAGGTATAATTGCAGATACTTTTATAGGTACTTGATAGTAGGGTAGTGAACAAAGTACATCTAATTTGCTACATTTGCAGACTTACATTTTTACATATTAAGAGTAACATGTTTTCAGGTTGGTGAGTGCCTTTTAAGATAGATAGTGCATTTCCATAGTGTTTATTTTCTTCTGAAAGGTGTAAAGCCCAAAGATTATTTCCTATGCTTTCTGAAGGACCAGTTATTTCACACTAGCTAGTGGTTGAAGATTTGAAGTGTGAACAGTGGAACTAAAACGGATGGTCTATACTGACTGGTTATGCTATTCACCGTGTAGCTACGATCCTGCATCTATATGTATTCTGTACACATGGTATAATATTTAATTTTGATTGTGATCCAGTAAAATTTAAAGAGAAACTCTACAGAAGCAACAATTATATTTTTCGGGCTACCAATTAACTGTATAGTTTCTTTTGTTTTCTGCATCTTATCAACCGTACCTCAACTCACGAAATACTACCTTTTGTTAATTTTTTTCAATATTCAAAAGGCAATAAAACTGTATCTTACTATCGAAAGACTCTTATTTAAACGATTTAGTTTTACTGAATGCAGAAAACGAACATTTGTGTTACATGTAAGCGAATGAAGTATTTACGTTAATAGCAAACTTCGAAATATACATTCATGAATGGCTGTAAATATTGATAAATGTCTTCAGACTATAAGTTTTGAAAACTGTGTTATTAGCAATCCTGGTCTCGTTTATCCATGTGTATTTATATTTACTGCCAGAATTATAATATTGTTATTGATATTATATTGTACTTTTTGTAGATTAAATATAATTTTTTGAAGGTAGATTAATATAGGTTTTGCTTTTAGTTAATTGATGGAAATTAATGATTTCTCCACACTAGCCGTATATAGGCTAAGATATTTGATGGATAGAGTCAACATGAAAAATTCAATGCCATGGCCGGGATTTGAACCACGGATCTACTGGTTTCCGTCCAGTCGCTCTTAACCTTTGAGCTACCATGGCCAACGTTCCTTCCTGACATTAAATTCTCCAGTTGACTCATATATTTCCCCGGTAGACCACTAGGGGCTCTCGCATCCGAGATACACCGTTCGTGGCGACTTACTATTGTAAGTACTTAAGTCCCAGGCTTCATCATTTAACTCTTATTTTTTAGTTAATTGATGGAAATTAATGATTTCTCCACACTAGCCGTATATAGGCTAAGATATTTGATGGATAGAGTCAACATGAAAAATTCAATGCCATGGCCGGGATTTGAACCACGGATCTACTGGTTTCCGTCCAGTCGCTCTTAACCTTTGAGCTACCATGGCCAACGTTCCTTCCTGACATTAAATTCTCCAGTTGACTCATATATTTCCCCGGTAGACCACTAGGGGCTCTCGCATCCGAGATACACCGTTCGTGGCGACTTACTATTGTAAGTACTTAAGTCCCAGGCTTCATCATTTAACTCTTATTTTTTAGTTAATTGATGGAAATTAATGATTTCTCCACACTAGCCGTATATAGGCTAAGATATTTGATGGATAGAGTCAACATGAAAAATTCAATGCCATGGCCGGGATTTGAACCACGGATCTACTGGTTTCCGTCCAGTCGCTCTTAACCTTTGAGCTAGCATGGCCAACGTTCCTTCCTTCCTTCCTTCCCCTAGTGGTCTACCGGGGAAATATATGAGTCAACTGGAGAATTTAATGTCAGGAAGGAACGTTGGCCATGGTAGCTCAAAGGTTAAGAGCGACTGGACGGAAACCAGTAGATCCGTGGTTCAAATCCCGGCCATGGCATTGAATTTTTCATGTTGACTCTATCCATCAAATATCTTAGCCTATATACGGCTAGTGTGGAGAAATCATTAATTTCCATCAATTAACTAAAAAATAAGAGTTAAATGATGAAGCCTGGGACTTAAGTACTTACAATAGTAAGTCGCCACGAACGGTGTATCTCGGATGCGAGAGCCCCTAGTGGTCTACCGGGGAAATATATGAGTCAACTGGAGAATTTAATGTCAGGAAGGAACGTTGGCCATGGTAGCTCAAAGGTTAAGAGCGACTGGACGGAAACCAGTAGATCCGTGGTTCAAATCCCGGCCATGGCATTGAATTTTTCATGTTGACTCTATCCATCAAATATCTTAGCCTATATACGGCTAGTGTGGAGAAATCATTAATTTCCATCAATTAACTAAAAAATAAGAGTTAAATGATGAAGCCTGGGACTTAAGTACTTACAATAGTAAGTCGCCACGAACGGTGTATCTCGGATGCGAGAGCCCCTAGTGGTCTACCGGGGAAATATATGAGTCAACTGGAGAATTTAATGTCAGGAAGGAACGTTGGCCATGGTAGCTCAAAGGTTAAGAGCGACTGGACGGAAACCAGTAGATCCGTGGTTCAAATCCCGGCCATGGCATTGAATTTTTCATGTTGACTCTATCCATAGGTTTTGCTGTTTTTGGTGAAAGTATACTAAATTGAATGATTTTTTGAACTACTTACAAGGAGGGCATTTAAGAGCTGGATATTAACCTTTAACATTCAGTTACTAACAATAAACCTCAGTTTATTATACAGGCAAATCTTCGTATATTGGGTTATATCTCAACATACTTAGTGTGATGTTGCCAAATATTACATAAATAACAACATACTTTTAGTAATTAATTTATATAGTTTTTTTCGTTTATGTTTTTAGATGGACCAAACGGTGACGTTTCCAGTCTTTCTATAATTCCTTTCGTGGTCTTTAAGATACACTAATACACACACACACACACACACACACACACACACAACACACACACACACACACACACACAAACACACACACACACAATGTTAGATGTAGAATTGCAGATAATTTTATAGGTACTTGAGAGTAGTGTGGTGAACAAAGTACATCTAATTTGCTACATTTGTAAACTTACAATTTTACATATTAAGAGTAACATGTTTTCAGGTTGGTGAGTGCCTTTTAAGATAGATAGTGTATTTCAATAGTGTTTCTTTTCTTCTGAAAGGTGTAAAGCCCAAAGATTATTTCCTATGCTTTCTGAAGGACCAGTTATTTCACACTAGCTAGTGTTTGAAGATTTGAGGTGTAAACAGTGGAACTAAAACGGATGGTCTATACTGACTGGGTATGTTATTCACCGTGTAGCTACGATCCTGCATCAAACCTCAGTTACAAATGTATGTGACTGGTTTATAGCTAAACTGTTAAGCAGAGAAAAGTGGATACATAATAAACCATGGCGCAGCAGCACTTTAGGGCCAAGGCCAGCCAGCCTCACGCTCACATACGCAAAGTAGAGGTGGGCAATCATCAGACAGATACGGGAAGATGTGGTCAGCATCTCGGCATCCCCAGCCGGAAAGTTGGCTTTCTTGAACAGGACTGCCTATCTATCATATGCTCCTCTATTTCCTCACGATGCTGAATTGGCACTGGTCATATACCCGGGACTTAACATAAATACCCGCAGGAGTAGGATCGAACCCGCGCTAATTCCGTGGCAGGTAACCAAGGCATGATATCTTAGCCCACTACGCTACGGCGAAAGACATAGTGGATACATATCATTGACTAAATGACAACTACAAGTTGAAATAAACTCATTATTTGTCCCTAGAATCTTTAGCCCAATGGTAGCTTACAATCACTTGCACTTTTTACAAGTCACTTTTTACAAGATATACAAAGAGGAAGCACGTAAATCCAATGTCTGTATATTTTTGTTGCATGCAGCTACTTGCGCTGCTCGGAACTCCTCGACGTGCATTGATCACAGACCAATACTAACTTATACAGTGCTGTGCTTGCCGACTCTGACAATTTTCAACAAACGTTGCCCTTCACTGCTCTGACTGGTCGACGTACTCACAACTCCGTTATTCAGTGGTCAACACATAAGTAGCAAGTGCTGGGACTGAATTTTGCAGTTCATTTTAGAACCTGACGGGGTGGAAAAGTGCTCTAGAAACCGAAGTCAACCGAATCGAAGGAATTGAACATTGTTGAAACCGAATCTTGTAGATCTGCCGAAATGCAACGGTCTTTGGCTCCTTGTTTCTTTTTAGACATTTCCTCAGAGATGTTATGCTCGAGAGAATTATATATCGTTCCTTCCAGAAGATTCGTTCTTACCCGACGCGTTTATTTCTTTTAAGACTTTCCCCAATGTTTATGTCTTTGAGGATTGATTTTACCTTTTTATAAGAAAATTCATGCAGCATAGTTAGACTCTGCCAAATGTTTATGTCTTTGAGGATTGTTTTCTCCTTCTTATAAGAAAATTCATGCAGCATAGTTATAAATCATTTCGGTAATTCCGTACCAATAGACTCATTGTAGTGTTGATCTTTTCATAAATTTTTTTAATGATACTACACTAGAAAGGATTACAATAAATTCTATCTAATATTCACCGAACAATATACTGCAACGCCGATATAAATAAAGGCTTATTACTGTCCTTATGGGTTGTTTTATATGACAAGTAGAAATCTGGGTGTTCATTTGCACTCGGTAGTTTCACATAACGTATCTTATGACAGAATGTTTACGACTCTGAATCTTCATGCAGAGAAGTCAGCTATATCTTCTTCCTTTATGAAATAGTATCCTGATAACCTGTCCGTCAGAGGATTTACAAACGCAGAAGGTTGTCAAGGCTTCATATTTTATCATGGTACTTTCTTCGCTTTTGTCTTCCTTGTATTTTTGCCTTTTCATTTCTTATAATTGTGGGCGATGTTTTCAGCTGTCGTAACGATACGTCTATTACCCATGTTACTTCATATCCAAGGTCCACCGGTTGTGTCTTCCTCTATTAAACCCCCAACATCCCCTTTCTTTCTGAGAAACCTCATATTCTCATTAACTTGCTTACGAGTTTTGCTACAGTCTAGATTCTAACGAGCAATCTCTGTTTCTCCATTGTCATTTTCTAAGATAATTTTTCTGTTCTAGGGTGGGGGAGTTATTTATAAGTACAATGAAGCACTGAAGGAGGACATATTACATCTTTTATAATGTTTACAAGATGTCTTCAGCAGTCTCTTGTTCTGAATTCTTAGGTATTTTAACATCTAGTTAATTTGCTCGTGCCTAAAACATTTTCATTGACTCTCTGCAATTATTATGTTTGGATGTAGAACAACATATTTGCTCAAGACAGAATCATAGTTTTCCCTTGTTTAAATCTTAAATTGTATTAGAAAAATAATGAATACAAACAATTATATACATAGAAATTAATGAAAGTTTTGTTCATTAGTTTCATTAGTATACCCTCAGTAGATATAGAATATCCAGTAGTTCCAAATCCAAAGACTTCCCTTTACACTCCCGTTACTTGCCTGCGGTACATCGAAGGCTACTTACTATACTTGTACCGATAGCTATCGTTTCTCCTTATATTAGTTTTGATTAATAAAAGTTACACACCGTTTAAGGATATTATATCTTCAATGCTCTTAAAAAGCTTCCTGTAAACAATATTTCGTTGTTTAGTTCCACATAACTGGAACACCAAGGAAGCCAAAAGCGTGCTACTAAGTAATGTAAGCCGCCTCGGTAGCGTAGATGGTAGCGTGTCTGCCTCACGTTCAAGAGGTCCCAAGTTCGAATCTCGGTCAAGGTGAGTTACGTGGATAAGGGCTTTTCCCAGGATTTTCCCTTATCCTGAAAGACGAATGTCGGGTAACTCTAAGCTCTGTGGACCCTGGGCTCATTTGAGCACCATTTCATCCATTCCATTCATCGTCCGATATGACTTAACGTTGGAGCACGTAAATTACCAAAAAAAAAAAAAAAAGTAATATAAATCTAAACTTTTGCAGCTTCCACATTTATATAAAATCGAGAATTAGAATTCCATAGCATTTTATCATAAAATTTACTTGATTTACTATTTTATTATTTAGAGGAGCAGGAACTTATAAATAAGCTATAAGAAATTGAAAAATAAGTTTACTATTTTGGAGTGTACGGGACATTTTCAAAAATATTAATACTTAAAAAGTGCCTGACTTAGGCGTGGAATCGGGTACATATCTACTTTTAGATTTTAGTTACTATAACATTTGCTATCAGTGATGCAGGAAATAGATGTGCTCCATTGATATTAAGTATCTAGAAGATTTCATCAGCATCCGCATCGATTCCAGGCTTGCTCTGTCGAGCAATGAAATGTAATCCTCAGACTTTGTGCACGTGCTGTAAGAGACAACACACAGTTAAAAGTTTTTCTTCATCCAAGTTTTGTCCCCTTTAAACGTCATATGCAATATTCAATATGCCGATCACCTGGGCAGTATAAATTCAAGTGTTCTAAAACAAACATATTCATAAAATTTACATACTTAGGCTTTCACGGCCAGCGTTAATCCAATATCTCCGACAAGAATCTTCAGAGGATTCTAGCTGGGTACTTGCTGGGATCAAGATGCTCGTCGGAGATAGGAGCGAACCGTCGGGCGAATTTTCATCCTCTGGACCACGGCCCACAAGCCCGGGAAATACATTCTATTGGATATTAATAAATTATTTATTTATTGAAATATGTGAGTGACAGACCGCTACATAGTTCTGTTCTCAATGCCAGCACGACGCAAAGTGAAGCAAAGCGACGCTACCAACGGATCAATACTTTAGTTCAAACTTTATTCGATAGGCGACCGCAACCATTTATTTACTATCGTTTTACTACTTCTTGCTGGTTTAACTTATTTACCATACATATTCTTGTCATTATTGGTATATTATTCTCTTATTCATTATAATACATAAATCTTTCTTTTTATCTCCTCTATAATTTTATATTTCTTATTTAATGTATCGTTATATTGATCACGTCAAATAAATGTCTTATTATTAACATCCAATTAATTCCAGTATCACAAGATATGTAAGTTTGTCTCACTATATTAGTAGGCTTGTTGAAAAATTTGTCTGGTGCGTTTCCAAACCAGGGTTGTTCATCATGACTTTTCTCAATTCTACCTGTAAGTCTTTAGCGGCACGAAAATGTCCTGTAAATACTAGAACAGTCAGGGGAGACAAAGTTCAAGAGCAATAATAGCTGGAGGGAACTCAGTTTCAGCAAAGTCGTGGCCAGTACTCTTTTCAGTCTCTGCACTTTACAGGCACGAGTGTAAAGCGACAGAATTGGCAATCTACGGCTGTACAATACAGATCTTTGGAAAGTATACTTCTGGCCGTGAAGAAAACTGAGGTGATATTCTTAACCTCTCAGGTTTTCATGTTGCCGAAATATGTCCAATTTTTGCCAATAATTCGCTTATTTCATTCTACTACCTCGTAGTGTAAAGGAATTCTATCCTTCTGTCACTTCAAGTTTACTTTACTTTGCTCCCGTTGATGTGTCATAGGGCCGCCATTGCTTCCTCTTCCTGATTTGTTCGTTGAAGGATCCAATACAAGAAGTCACGTTGCAATAATATTGCTAATCGCACTTCGCCACGGTTGTCATAAGTTTAGTCGCAGAACAAATCTGTTAATTTCGCTTGGTAACTAGTTCGCTGACTCACCAACGTACCCATTTCAATCGGAGCTCTGTACTCGCCAGACACCCCGTACTTGAAATATGTTTGTTCTCAGGATCAAAATGATGTAGCCAAGTTTCATCAGCAGTGATTACACTTGAAAGAAACTCAGGATCTTCCTCTAACATCAAATTTAACTGCATGTTACCTCCATTGCAGCGGTAGGCGATACTGAACATGTATGAACTTGCCTGGTTCTCACAGGCGGGAACCAGGAGTACCAACAGTGAAACTACTACGGCGTGTTTGTTTCACATTAAGCTAACAGAATATAAGGAGATTGAATTCTAGTGCGAAAAATTATGAACGTAAAAAATTATGTTCATTCTTTATTGAACAGCCCTCGTATTTCGTGTTTGCATGTCTCCCATTTGTTAAAGAGACTCTGAGCTCAAATCTGCGTCAAGATGAGTTATCTCGTTAAGGTAATTTCCGGAGTTTATACTCAATGAACAATGTCCGGTAACTGTAAGCTCAATGGAAGCTGGACTCATTTGAGCAGCATTTCTCTCATTTCATTCATCGTCCAATATGGCCTAACCGGTTATATAGGACCTTAATTACGAAGAACGTAAAAAATAAGTTTGCCAGCCAATTAAGGTATTAATTTAACTGTAATTAATGTTTTTACTCAAACTGATATTTATCTGATATTTATTCCTAGAACGCAATATACTAGTACATAAATTGTATACTTTGACAAGATCTGTAGAATTTTATTGTTTATCTCTTATATTTTTCAATTTAAAGAACAATATTTCAAAATAAAGATGATATTAGAGGTAATTCCCATAAGGCTCAAGACGTAGGTTCCTTACAACATGAAAATATGGTAATCCAATCAATAGCGCCATTTTTTTTAAAGAGAAAATGGTCTACATTTTCAAGCTTTCATATGAAGTATACATTTTGGGATAATGAAATAATTTGTTTTTAAAATATTTGTGCTGCATAGGTGTAAGATATCAAATATAATGTTACTTTTGCTATGTAACCGACTTGTAATTTTTTAGCTGTGCTATTCACACATACACAGAGAACAAATTTTGAAAATTTTGAAACGCAATGCGTGTCTAGTGAAATCTGTGTTTGAAATGTTGGGTGGAGTACATTTCCTTTACTTTTTAAGTAGTGCAGAGAATTATACTGTGATTGCCGATTTCGAATACATCCAAGGTGAGGTTTTAAGCTCGGGTGCTCTTTCCTATTTAATTCACTGCACTGCTAGGAGGGGATAAGTCCACAACAATTAATCTTTGCACGTAGGTGCGAGGTAGTTGAGCACTTTCTAGTCCTAACAGACTAATATTGCTATTAATATTGCTACTGCTTCAAGTGGGTAGTAAAGTAATACCACGACGGCTGCGAATACCTGCTGTAGAGGGTTTAAGCGTGAGTTAACCCTCTCGACATCTTTGTTAGTTGCCGGCGCGAAACGCAATAATCGGTCGCTATGAGTACCGCTTCAGATCGACTGGAAGGACCAAGATTTAAGTCTTGTAATGGACCAGGGTCTCAGCTGGGGCAAGCACATTACTATGATCAGAGCCAAGGCCAATTACTAGCTAAATGCATTGTTTCCAATATTTAATATAAACAGCCAACTTAAGGTACATATGGGCCTTGCCCTATATAAGACACTACTAAGGCCAATCATCACGTATGCAGCCCCCGTGTGTGGATATGCCACAAAAGCTCACTTACACAAATCACAAACGTTACAAAACAGAATAATCAGAATAATTACAAAGCAACCGCCGGTAGCACCGGCCAATCTGTTGCTCAATGAACTAAATCTACACTCAATTGAGAAATTTATCAAAAGACTCAACTTTAACGTATATAAGCGCAAGATAAAAACGGTAACGCATTGATGCGGCAACTGGGCACATACGAAACCGAATACAATAAACATAAAGGACTACTGTACATTTTTATAGGACCATCGGGATGGGAGACCCATAAATAGACATCTAAGAGTATCTAAACACACTCGTAAGACTTCCCATTACTATATACCACAACCTGACATTTGGCAGTCTACAAAGTCCTTGCTCTTAGTCAAGGCGGCTCTGGTTGGGAGGCATCCCACTCACCCCTACACTTATACGACATTGGCACTAGAAGTAATGGTTATGATCTATCATTCAACTTAGAATTAACGTCAAACCAGACGCAGTTTATGTGCAGATCTAACAATCTTACAACTAGGAACCATTGACCATCGCAATCAGTTGCGAAGACAGGAACTGCAATTTTACCTTTAACTCTAATTTTACTTGTAAAGATAATGTATGACTAACGCTTTCTTAGCGCCCACCACTAGCATTAATGACACGTTCTACCCGCTAACGGGTGGGCAGACCATTAGTTAAGAATTAAAAGCCAAGGCAAATAAAGCAGCATAACTCACACATGGCTATCTCCTCTAGCTTTGGAGACGCAACTTCTAGGTTAAGACAGTGTGTCCTATTGGAAACGACACTACACACCACTACATCCCTCATTTCGAATCCGCGAGGGCATATTCAGGACTTCGGCTATGCTTATGTCCTTGCAACTAGTGTCAACTCGCTTAGGTCATACGGCCAACCTGCACATCTTCTCCATGAATCCGCAGGTGTATATAGCGGTACTGCTGGAATTCCTCTTCTGACTACTCTCCGGTGGAAGATTTTTAGTGGGTAGTACCTTCCGGTGAAGCTCACACTCCCGTCTGTGCCATCCCAGCTCAGTCAGGGTCAGTCCATAAATGGATTTTTCCTCCACTTGAAAAAGAAATAAAGAAAACAAACCGAAACACTTCGGCCTAGAGAAGCTTTCACTTAGGCAGTTGGAGATATTTCGGTTCGAGGAACGTCTGGAACATTCTATCTAAACTCGGAGATAAATAAGGGAGCATTATATCAACGTAGGCTTGTTAGTCAGCTAGCAGTAATCTAGTTGTGAACCGAGCGAGTCATTCTGTGAGCGTCGAGAAGCTATGAAGGAGCGCGAGTTGGCATAAACAAAATGTAAGTAAACATTAGTGCTACAGAAATCTTTAAATACCACTCTGAGCACCAACGTAAGTGAAACTAAGTAATGGCATTTTAGTAATAAAGAGCATTTTGTACAACTTGGCGAAGTTATCATTTCATCACATTGGTTAAAGATGTCATTATACAAAAGCTTGCTTAACAAAGTATTACAAAAACTCCATATAACATTTTGATATAAAATATCCGTTAGAATTGAAGTAAAACAGTTTTTATATGTCTGGCTTACATTATATATTTTTCGTTCAAAGGAAGAATGTCAAGTGACTGTAAGCATTTCCTATTAAGTATCGATATTCGTATCAAACAGTTGCATATACAAAAGCAGGAGAATCGACTGTCACGTCAAAGAGTTAGAGCAAGGTGAGAGAGAGGAAAAAGTTGACAGCCACATCAAAGGAACTTTGCACGCTCTTGAACAAACATTGGAAAAACTAGATATATTCCCAAGCTGACATGTAGAACGGCTGAGTAAATCTGGAGACAAGCAGCTATAAACATCGCTTTGTATGCTGTTTATTCCTTATGCATTTAGTTATTTTGAGATTTCCTTCAGGTTTTCTGGCGCAGTTCCTCACAGCCTAAAACGCCTTTATGTTTCAGATTCCAAGTCGATTTTATTTATATTTCTCATTAGAAATAAAAGAGATTCTTAGATTAAAACTAATAGTGTTAAAAATCTATATTTTAAAGACTATAACTTAATTGGTATATGCCATCACTGTCAAAATGTTTAATGGAGAGGTGAGTCTCTGTGATTTTAGCAGGGAATTTTTTTTAATATTTCCACTGTGAGGCTGATATCTTGCTCATTAAATATTTAAAAAATTAATAAATAAAATATTAGTTGGAGTATATGATGATCTGCTTGAACTAAGGTCTCAAAAATCTATAAAAGTTCTGTTTATGCTCTCAGTTTAAAATTAGCAGCAGGCCATTTCTATCCAGAATTCCGTAAAACTTACTGCGCGATCCATAACATACCCGTAACAAACAAACTAAACCAACTTCCTCTGTTGAACTTCAAGGTAAATAATTCAACAAGTAATTCTTTCTTATCTTATTAGGCGTATGGTTGGTAAGAATAATAATGTAATGTAATGTGTAGTGTTTAACGCCCGCTTTTACTACATACGGCACCTCAGGCGATCACACTGATGATACATGAGATGAAGATAAAGCACCGGTGGAATGAGATGGCGGGGGAAACCGGAGATCCCGGAGAAAACCCGCCCCAGCGTCATGTTGTCCACCACAAATCTCACTTTGCGTGGTTGGTAAGGGCTTAGTGGGTTAATAACCACTGGGGCTGCAATATCGCAAATTGAAGTGCTTTAATTTAATATAAAGTGGTCAAAGTATTTCAGAATGGAGAATGTTTCGCCATTAGTTAATACGTATACAGATCACTAAACAGCCTTCAGGAAATATAAGAAATAAATTAAAGGCTTTCTTAACTTTTGAAATAATATGGTTTCTGTGTAATACGACGAATTGTTGAATTCTAGATTGTGCCGACCGCTCCCTACTTTGCCGGCCGTGTGCTCTAGCACGGTGTCGCCCTGTTTTCTTTTTTAGGTGCTTGCTGGCACTTAGGTGCTTCAGCTGAGTCTTGCTCATGTGTGGCTAGGTACCCTGAAGTTAGTTTGGTGGCATGTGGTGAGTGGTCCTCTTCTACCATGGTATAATTGTGTATAAATATGCTCATAAATTCGGAATGGTTGGTAATTTAATAGCCGAGGGACTAAACTTCTGGTTATGGAAGGGGTAAAGAGATATATTTATATCAGCCTCTATGTCATGATAGTGTAAAATAAATAACTCTTAGAACAGCCCCACAAA
Source organism: Mantis religiosa (assembly GCA_030765055.1). Taxonomy (NCBI): domain Eukaryota; kingdom Metazoa; phylum Arthropoda; class Insecta; order Mantodea; family Mantidae; genus Mantis; species Mantis religiosa. The sequence continues at coordinate 202,952,806 of CM060947.1, read as the reverse complement.
TATTTAGTTAGACATTTCTGAAAGGAGCACTCTTTCACCTAGTGTTTGTTGTTGCCTTCCTAATTTTCTTCATCGGTACCTCGTTATCTGTTTCCCGGTTTATCAGTTTAAGTTTGCACCTTTACCTCTGATGAGAATCGGTGCAAGATAATGCTCTTTTGTTCTCATGCGCTTACACTGCTAAATTATCAATTAATATCTTTATGAAGTACGAGTTAAATACAGATGTTTTGGAAAGATATGCTTGGAATTAGTTTAAGAAGAAAAGTATCAAATTAGATTTTTGTATCTTTCTATTTTTATAATTTTTTCACAATTCCGTGGATGATTAGGCAATACCAATTAAAAACGGTAAATTTTTTTCGCGAAAAATAACCTTGATTCCTTAGTTCAGAGTTAACGGGTTTCCTCCGCCATTCATTCCACCAAATGCTCCATAATTACCGTTGTGTTCATCCGTTTTATCCTTATTTCGTATAATCTCTTTCCTCATTGTTCTACCAGGCTTCAGGCTGATCACCCATCTGGACTACTTTCTCTGATCCAGTTTTTTCTCACCGGCAGACATTTGATCCCACGCGCCCACTTACAAGTCTTGGGGTGTACAAATCAACTATACCACGAGGTCATATGGAGAAGTATATGTGTTAGGCTAATGTTACATATGTGTTTGGCTGTTATTGACGCTAGCCATACGCCAGACCGCTCACTATTACAAAATAAAACTTCTGGACTTATGAAAGTGTGATCTTGTATATTATATCCATTTATTTATTACATTCGGGTCTTTGATATTGTTTCTGTCAGCTCTTTGGTTTCATTTAGGCATTTCCTATACATCCATTGTTCCCTTCATATGTCTTAGCTGAACAATCTGATGATGAATATCTCATTTTTCCTAGCATTTCACAATGGACACCTTTCCTTTTTACACATTCCTCTTTTCATTTCTCAATTTCCATATTTCCAAACGAAGCTAAGTAATTTCGTGCCTCTCATTCTTGTCACAAACTAGAAGATATAGCTCTTTGCCCAGTTTGAATTTCTCTAAGATACCCTTTATCCTAGGTATAACGTTTACCCACTGATAAGCCTTCCTAATTTCCCAATTTCATTACCAGTGAAAGTTATTTGAAATATTAGTTCTATTGGATTACCTTTGTTTGTTTCTAAGTTTCACTTGTTATATTTATATAACTCCAGTCTCACAGTGATTCTATTTGTACACTCAGGCGTACTTTTGTTACCATCTGTTCAAGATATGCATTAGGGTGTATCATAAATATTAATATATCTCACTCGTTTTGATTTGTGTTATTCATTAAATATTTAAATGGCGTGTGATTCTGGTAAAAACCTAAAATTATCTGCAATTTTCTTGTTTTTCAGGTAAGTTCAGCCAAAGCAGTATTGAAGACAGTTTAAAATCTTCGAGTTACTGATTATGAGGTAAATATTTAAGTTATATCACAAACAAATGCATGTTATCTAAGATCCAAATACTTCAAAAGAACCTCCTAACTACAAATTCAACGAAATTCGGTAACTAACTTACGTTGACAGTCAACGGAAAAGCCGTATCAAAATATCTGAACTTATATTGCCATGCAGCATGATTCAATTTTGTTCAGCGAAGCTAGGAAATTCTACTAAGTGCGGGATATATCTGTTGTAGACAATATTTGGAAGTGATAAGAAATTTAAGAAATTGTGACTGAAGGGAAGAAAAAATCGGTTGCTGCAAAGTGTCCGGTGTAAGAGTATTGATCAAAACCATGTCATTAAAACTTATTCTAAAGTTCCCGAGTTTTTCGAGCACTGTGACGAAGAGCGTTGTTATCCAAAGCAAGAAATGTCAGTATACCGGAATATTTGTTTAGCACAGTCTTTTATTTCTTCTTCTTCTTAACAAATTCTAACATGGCATGCATTTTGTTAAGATTATCTATACTGAAAGAACGAGTGGCACTAGGACACCTTCACACACTCAATTACGCTACGTGGCGATGTAAAAATATATTGCGCTGCGTGGCCATGGAGTTTAGCCTCTGAGTTGACCTCGTCATATGTCAATATGACTCCTTGCACAGTTTTCTCGAACAGGGCTTGTATCTATGTAACAATGTAATACTGTTAGTTCCATAGTGCCATTATTTTGATACAGTCATTCAGACATATCAGTGTGCTGTGTTGCCGTGTTTTAAATGGATAGCCGGAGTTGTTCTTAAAGTAATTTATACCAATTTTATCGATAGAAGTTCATTAGACCAGAAGATACAGCTGCAAGCATAATCATATTTCAGCCCTTAGCAAGAACTCCTATGCAACTATCTGTAACATCACTCCTCGCCCCTTATTATTTCAAAGCTTCGTTTACTCCCTTAACAATGGACATTTAATGTAAAAAACGGTAAATTTATAGCAATAACTCAATTTTAGTTTTCGAAAAAAAATTTGAAGAACTTGTACACCTTAAAAAGAATGCTTCGACTCTGACTTCGCAATACCTGTCTTTTGACTCGCCACTAAATACACCGTATGAAGCCATTACACTATTTAACTCTTAGTTGTGTAAAAGCAACTGAATGGTATTGATCTGAACTCTCCAGAGTAAATAAACACTTCTTATCCAGCATTCATTCATAAACATAAACATAGAGAATTCCACAGGCTAACAGGAAATGAAGTGTTTGCTCTTTATCAAATTTAACACCTTGAGTTATTCACAGTAATTGTTTTATCACGTCATGACAGTAGTGTAAATTTTAGTTTTGAGTAATTAAAAGTATATGTACATACATACACACCAAACACTTTGAACTCTCTAGAGTAAATAGAGGTTACGAACCATTCATAAACAAAAATATAATGTGACCAGACACGTTCTACCAGGGCAGCAGGCAATTTATTGTTTCCTCCTGCTCGAATTGGATTATTCAAAGTAATTCTTTTATCACGTCATGTCAAACATTTACGTATCAGTTCTGAGTAATTACAAATATACGTACACGCATACATGTCAACCAATAATGATATTCATACAGTGCTTACGTCGCGATTTATTGTTATAATACAGGTAATAGTGGTTTATTTATTGGTATTTGAAAAACTATTTGAGCTAAAAATATGGGGTTTTGATGGTTAAGTTAGGTACATTATTCTCTACCTTTCACATGGATCAGTTTCGGCAAAATATAAATTTTTGTCTTAGCGCGAATAGTATTTCATACAGATTTATTAGGTTGGCGCTCGTCACACACCACTTAGCGGGATGCAATACGACAACACCGCAGAACTCCGATTGGTTGCTCACCTAGCAGCGCTCAAGCACAAACACCTTCCCATTTGAAACACATAATAAAACCACAGAAGAAATATTGCAGTTCTCCTCAAGGTGGCATATCCGTTGCTTGTTGTGCTGTGACACCAGAGATGCCCCAGTGTACAGAGCGACGTCTTTATGAATTCATAAGTATGAGTGAAGTGTCAGCTGAAATCGAACGGTAAAGAACTACATGCCTGAGTTACACATATTAGTGCTGTTGTCGTATCCATATGGTCGTTGGAGCGTATGTCTCAAGCGTTCCGTCGCGTATGTGTACAACTAGAGAAAACGTATCCCTTCGATGGCCAAATGATTTGTTCCTCAAAGGTATATATATAGTTAATAATGGGCTGAGGGCAGTATTATACGCCTTGAATTTTCATCGCGTAAACACCAATTTTACTGTCTTCAACTCAAATAAATGTTTTTATTGGTCGCACATGGCTACATTTAAAGAGCCACAACCCTAATTACAGCATGCTTTGAACACTACTTAAGCCTCTGTAACACTGTGCTTTGCCGAATCTTCAGATATTACTTCATGAAGGCGATTCTATAACATCTTCTATATCAAAGTAAGGGATTCTTATAATTTTATAATTATTATAATTTATAGGATTGCGTAAATTTCTAATCTATTGTTTTTCGCTACTTATATGCTGCATTAATATGTTGCATAACATCAGCCTGAAGTGTTGTCACTTTGGAGCAAATGTTCATCAGTAATGAACTCTGCTGGTTCATCCAACTCAATTCCTACCCACAGGCATACAAACTCTCTTTCATACTTCCAGAATCTGGCTATAATGGGGAATAAACTGATTATACAAAAGTCCGTAACTTAGGCGGGAATTTATGAATTTGAGGCTTAGATCATTGATCATTTTAACCGCTTAAATTAGCACGCAAAAATGAAATAAAATGTCCTAGAAGCTTGAGCTCGATGCTGGAGATACGTGAATGTATCCCAGGAGTAGTTCGGTGGTTTTACATTACAGTCATAAAGACTTGAAGCATATTTCACCGAGGTTGCATGCACAAGCTGTTGTAAAAGCTTTTAAAATAAAAGTCTCGTAAGTAGATTTACGGTGTACACGATACTCTTGATGATTCCATGGGAAAATATACTGCCTGCTGTGCCCATAAAATGTAAATAGATTACTTATAAAAGGAGCTTTAAAAAGAATAATGCTGCTATACTCCTGTAACATTTTGCTCTCTATGTACGGAAACCGTTTCCCGAAGTTTTTCATGCATTTTAGTTTTATTCAGCTTATTTTTAATCGCATCAGATCCTTGCACGCAATTTTTTCTAAGTAAAATAAGAGTTAAACGTCATCATTCTTGGATGGATTCCCATCTGTGGAACAACCCCAAAAATTTCCAAAAGTCATAAATAAGAACTTAAGTGTTATAAAATCCATGCTTCTTTTTTATCTAGCTTTTAAATGTGTAATCTCATAAAGAGTGATGTAGGGAATTAAATATCTCCTCACAGGCCAATATTTCTATAAAACTGTAGCAAAAACGGTACCTTTTATTTTCATTACAGTGTATAAACCATTAAAATACTAAGTTAGCTCCGAAGAAGCAGAAAAAGACGAAGGTAATTCTGTATTTGCGCTAAATGATTTTAAACAGCATAAAGTAAGCAAATAGTCCTTTCAGCGTAATAATTTTTTTACGTTTTTTTCTTAAGTTTTCATTTTTTATCACAATTTTATTTTCAGACTATTGCACTTGACGTACTTTTCGGTTTAAATTAATTGCATTTAATCATTGTAATTAAGTGAAACAAGGAATGATGAAACGAACTTTAACTAATACCGTAGTTCTTTATTTTAATGTCTATTAATGTGAAAATTGTGTCAATGTTTATATTAAATTTTGAGGTCTCACATCTTAAATTTATTTTATCTGCAACTTGTAGAGTAATTAAAACTTCATTTTTACAGTTTAAGAATACACTGTAACTTTTTACAGTTTGTACACTCATTTCATTGAGTTATTGTTCCTTTACAATTTTATACGCCAGTCACTTGTCTCCACCGTCTAATGAAATAGATGCAAAGCAGTCAAGTGATATATCCAATAGAGGATCGAACAGATGCCTCTAATCTCTTGCAGAAGCAGCATTTGCATCACAGTAAATTTATGCTGTTACATCAAGGTGCACTCGCCAGCTCACAAACTGGCTTATTCGCGAAACGCTGGCTTTCACAGCTGCTGTAATTCTTAACAGAACACTCTAAGATTCAGTTTTAGGGCTATCTGATACACTTCTGGTATATAGAATATGAGTAGTTGTCAAGCAGTGGGTGCTGACCAGCTGGTCAGCTGGTCAGCACCCACTGAAGATGGTCTAAACTAGACCGAAAAGCGCTTATGAAGATATGGAGAACATCTTATCTGAGTGAGTAATCTCAAAAACTGCTTGACAACTACTCATATTCTATATAAAAGATATATCACTTTTAACAACTTGACAATGTCTTCTTTAAAATACACTTCTGGTGTTTACATTTAACGAGAACGCTACGGTATCTGTTCTTCTCACCAAGTGTCCAGTCAGTCGTTGCAGAAATTCCGAAGACAGGTGATAGGTGTTACATCTCAGTGCTATAGCAAAAGCTTAACTGTAGGTTACGAATTGCTTGAAGAATTAATAACAATGTGAAGCAACCCTTTCATGCAGTAGACATATAATAAAAATTAGTTCGTTCTAAAGTAATTTAGAGTGTGCATAAACTTTTGTAATCATAAATGACATGGTATTTATGTACAATGTTATCATTTAAAAGAAAACGGACAAATATTGATCTAAAATGGGCATTCTTTGGACTTCAACATATATTGACATGTCGACCATTTTTATTTTAATAAGCATATTTCTTGACTTTATTTTTACTGTGCAAGACAGAAATAAAATGTAAATGTCTTACACAAACTGGCATTACTAATTTTCCAAACTGTAAAGGAGAGTGTTCATTAATATTAAAAATGTGGTTCAGTATTTTCAACTCCAAAGATGATATTGCAACGTAATTGTCAATAGTGTGACTTTGTAGGTTCGTAGAATTAAAAGGCCGAGTTGCAGAAATTAAAAATCTCCTTTATTTTCGTCGAAATACACTGTTCAATTCTCACGTAACATAATTATATCACACAACAACACAATCTTCCCGGGTCGATGATAACTACGTCCAGTTCAGCTCTCTTTACAACAACAATCTTGTTACACAACTAACTCTACTTATTCACTCTTGTTTACAACTGTCTCATCACTAGCCATGGCTTCTTTTTATACACCCATTCATGATTACCAGACTGTTCTGTCAATTGCTAGATGTTTCTGGAAAACAAGGCATCTAATGACGTAATCCGAATATTATATCACATTCTAGAAGCTTAACTTAATCTATGCCGGCAAGTCATTTACCTCAGTTATCTTGCTTGCCGACGCTTGTTTACAATAGCCGCGCTATCATTAACTGCTTAGCAAGGCTCATTATTACCATGAAACTTTATCCGCCGACTGTTTTTTTTTATTTGTGCCGAAACTTTTATGCCTGTTGCCGTGACACTGCTCCCTCCTCAAGGCTCGTCGTCCCGAACAGCTCCATCGTAGCGGGCCAGACGATCCAGGTGTACCACCAACATCTTCCCTCGGGGCACCTTCTGAATGCGGTAGACCACGTCATTAATCCTCTTCCCCACCCGGTAAGGTCCTTGCTATGGTTGCTGGAGCTTCGCGCATCGTCCCTTGGTTCGAGTAGGGCGGTACAAACAGACTAGGTCACCCTGCTGGAACCTTTGGCTGTTGGCTTGCCTGTCGTATCGGGTCTTTATGCCGTCGCTCGCCTTCTGGATGTTCTGATGAGCCATCTGATGCATGTCGTGGAGATGGCCCACCAGGTTCTCCACATACTCGGTTACTGGCTGTTTTGCGTCTGGGGGACTTCAAAAGCCAGATCACAGGGGAGGCGTAAATCTCGGCCGAACATTAAACTGGCTGGCGTCATCCCAGTGGTGTCATGTGTTGACGATCGGTAGGCCAGTAAGAACAGTGGCACCTTTATGTCCCAGTCTGCCACGCTATTATTAACTGCTTAGCAAGGCTCATTATTACCATGAAACTTTATCCGCCGATTGTTTTCTTATTTGTTTCAAAACTATTATGCCTGTTGCCGTGGCAATACTAATGAATTCCTTTTACCTAGTATTAATTTCAGGAGTAACTACTTAAAATGCTGTTAACATTATAACTTAATTTTAAAATTCCAATGTCTGTTCAGCTTATTTGAAGGTTTAACATTGTTGGTTGTCAATCCACTGCAGAACCCGGAAGACCCGGCTGCTCTAAACTGGATGGGACTTAAGGAACAAATTAGTAATAAAATTAAACGAATGAGTGTGTTTGTTTTTGGTTTAAGTAAAAGTACTCTGACACTTATTAATTCTTACAGATATAGATGGCTTTATAACACAAGAGTATGTAATAAAGACTATAAAGAGACGAAAAAGGAAAGCGTGTTTTACTAAACTTCGCTGTGAAAGAGAATAACATTATTCCATGTTGCATTTAAAAATTAATGCACTAAGGAGATAAAAACCGTGATGCAGTGACTTGTTATGCTATTCATAGAAGAGTTAATCACGCTAAATAGACATCGCACACCAGCAATAAGTGAAACAGGACATAAATAGCTTTAAAGTGAAGTAATACTCATTCTGTACAATTAACATCGCTTACACAATCCCTTCCACATTATCATTTTTTTCTCAGATCTCAGCTATTGCACGTTAATAAAAATTTACCTTCTTAGCCATCTCTATAAGCTACCTGCCAGTTTGGTCCAACATTCTCTTAACTTTGTACCTGTATCGCTAAGTAGGAAAGTAAATCAAAGCGTTAGAAAAGCACAGGATACTTTCAACGTTAAAATGATCTTAAGCTGTAAACCTAAGAGAAGGGGACCTAGAGGAAGACGGAATTAGGCAAGACCATTTTTTGTGTCGTGGTCTGTTAATCTCATGATCAGTTTAAGGGGCTAATTCCTTAAAGAAACAAGAAGCAATGAAAACTGAAGTTTTTCAGTCGGAACTAGCATCATCTAAGAATACTATATGACAAAGATAACACATCACTTTGAAGAGTATGCTCTAAGAATCAAGATATTTGTGATATCTCAATTACTGGCAAGAGCTAATTAAATGTTGCGTTAACTCATGCTTCAAGCGTGAAGGAAAGAACAGGGGGAAAAAATCTGTGAGAAGAAAATTAATTCATTTATTAAATGTAACTCTTACAATGATCTATTCGACTTAATTTTAAAGACTTAGTTCAATCAGGGCGTGAAAATACAAGTTCTCCGAGTTCCCCGCCGCGATGTTCTCTTTGGTTACAGAGAGCTGTCTCCAAGATCGCACCCCTCCCTATGATGACAATTGTCATAAGCTACAACGTCTTCTCATAAGAAAACATGAAACGGCATAGGAGTTCGTTATGAATTCTGCAAAGAAGGTCGGATTCCGCTTACGCATCGGTCACAGTAAGTTGCTAGCTATTTGCTAGTATACAGAACATGCGAATGTACTATATATTATCAAATATAAAAACGTTAGAAAGTTAGTAGAAATGTTTCGCAGAATTTGTCGAGTATGGGAGAGTTTGGCGTGCAGTAAATTAAATGTCATAGTGGTCGAGATTTGTCGTTAATAGTTGCGGTTGCTATTGGAAGTTACGGCCGTTCGGACTTTCATTTGTGGATGTTTTATAATATGAATTTATATCCAATTTTGTGATGGTGATGGTTTGAGGTGCACAGTTAGCTATTAGCCTCCTTCACCGGTAAATGCTAACACCAAGGGGGCCGCCTCCGTAGCGTGGATGGTAGCGTGTCTGCCTCGCGTTCAAGAGTTTCCGAGTTCGATTCTCGGTCGGAGTGAATTACCTGGATAAGGTTTTGTCTGGGGTTTTCCCTGATCCTGAAACGCGAATGTCAGGCAACTCTATACTCCATGGAAACCGGACTCATTTGAGCATCAGATCACCCATATCATTCATCGTCCGATGTGACATGATGCTGAAAGTAAATAAAATAAATAACGCAGAGGGAGAGGTATCACAAGAAAGGGTCCGGTCAAAAGTTATATAAACCTTACAGCCTCTTATTCAAGGGGCGTCCAGAAAGTAAGTTCTGTTTCAATTTATCTCCACTACAGCGCTGCGATCGCAGTTCCGCACATGCGCAGTAGACCCTCTGTATTAAGCAGAAGAAACGTGCACCATTGTGCGATCGCTGTCCGCCACGTCCGCTTTGTTGTGCTTGTTTACAATGTCGGTGTTGATTGAAAATCCCACCGCTTGTGAAATCAGACCTGTGATTTGTTTTCTGAATGCTAGGAAAGTGAAACCAATTGAAATTTATGGGCTGCCAAATAGTGCTGTGTTTCTTCACGACAACGCACGACCACACGTTGTAAACTTGACGAAAAGCATCCTACAGGGATTTTGCTGGGAAATGTTTGACCACCCGCCGTACAGAACTGACCTCGCTCCTAGCGAGTTTCATCTGTTTTTGCATCTCAAATCTTTCCTTGGCGGTCAACACTTCAACAATGTTGAAGAGTTGAAAGAAAATGTTTCCAACTGGTTGAAGGCTCAGGCGGCAAACTTCTATGAAGAAGGTATACAAAAACTTGTGCCTTGCTATGACAAATACCTACAAAATTTCGGCAGTTATGTGGAAAAGTAGTTTAAGAGTTCTAAAATTTTGCGCAATATATAATTTGTATGCATCTGTACACAATTTAATTTTATTACCAAACAGAGCTTACTTTCTGGACGTACCTCGTATTTTCATAAGTTTCCGTAAACACGTTTACAGAACGCCCGCTCTGGATACTAGGTATTACCTGACCACAAATTACCAATCCGAGAGATAGCTGGTTTGACGGTTCAACGCTTTAAGCTGCAAAACATTCCACAAATGGCCCTCCCTTCCCCATTTTAACTCAGGTAACTTAACAATAACATTAGGAAATATAAATTAGAGGACACAATACTGTATGGCGAATTATGTGGTGAGCAATCCATAGGACACGTGTTCAATTCTCGTTTGGTGGGTGGAAATTGAGCATTCCCCACTCTCCCTAAATTGTGAAAGTGTGTGAATTTAATACAATAAGCAAATGGAATGCAACCTTAGAAATTAGCATTACTACAAGCGAGTTTAGCAGTTGTGCCAAAGAGAAAAAGCCGTCGGAAGGAGTAGATGCTGAAGTCGGTGTATAAATGAAGCATTAAATATGTATGTATATTAAATACGTAAATTATGAAGCTATTAACAGTGAGGCAAACGAATACATACAAATGTAACAATTTTGGAGGTAAAACTTTACTTATCTGATAAGAAATGATGATAATTTTCTTATAAATTGTCCGGGATCGCGATTTAACGTAAAACTTTTACACATCCTCAGCCAGAAACAACAGAGCTCTCGTCATCGTTCCGTACGCCAGATGTTAATATTTTCTTGTTAGTATTACCAAAATATGAAAAAAAGCAAATTTAAAAACAGAATCTACTTCCCGTATTTCAAAATTCAATTTACGATGTTTATTTTTAAAAATAAATATCTTTTCCCAAACCATTAGTTCTATCGAATCATTTAATTGTTTTAATAATTTAACTTCTTGGTCTATTTTATGGGTAAATGACCAAAAGTGATCTGCTATGGCCGATTTATCAGTTTGTTTATACTTAATGTAACGAAAATGTTATTTCGTTCTTTTTTTTTTAAATTACGTTTTTTCTTTCCAATATAAACTTTGTACAATCGAAACAATTAAATTTATAAAAACCAAATTTTTATTATTAGGGATTTTATCTTGTTAGAGAAATGCAATAAATTTTAATACTATATTTATAGGAGTATTGTCTTTATGTAGTAAAGACAAGATGTATTTCAGAAACCAGAACTCAGAACATTTTCGTAACGTTAAGTATAAACAAACTGATAAATAAGCTGTAGCAGATCACTTTCGGTCATTTAACTATGTACAGAAGTTAAATTATTAAAACAATTATAAAATACGATAGAATTAATAGTTTGGTAAAATATATTTATTTAAAAGAAACATCGTGCAATGACTTTTGAAGTACCGGCAGTCGATTTTGTTTTTAAATTTGCTTTATTTAAAGATTTTGGTAACACTAACAAGAACATATTAACATCTAGCATTCGTAACGATGGCGACAGCTTTGTGATTGTGTAAAAGTTTTACATGAAATCGCGATCCCGGAAAATTTATAAGAAAAGTTTCATCATTTCTTATAAGATGAGTATTTGTATGTGTATGTATATTATATATCATTTATGCATTTTATATATAAATATATTTGTGTGTTTGTGTGTGTGTGTGTGTGTGTGTGTGTGTGTGTGTGTGTGTGTGTGTGTGTGTGTGTGTGTGTGTGTGTGTGTGTGTGTTGCCTCCCTAGAAATGCATATTATTAAAGGCAAGTTGCATTCTCTAATTTGTTTAGAAAGTTTCTATAATCAAACCTATAGCATTGCAGAAAAATTCTGTAGAATACAGAGGAGAGCACATAGATATTATCCGCGGTACGATCAGTTTCAAAATGTTTATATGTGCAAACACATTCAACTGTCATGGAGCGTGATGGTACGCATAGCGACATGTTACATATTAAATAGATTTAGGAAGAAAAGTTGAATCTAACTCATGTTAAAGGACAATTTATATCTTGAAAATGCATCTTCGAGAAAAGAGAAACGACAGTAGAAGATTAATCTTTAAAAGATTATAAAGCATTGCAATAAAGCTAATGAACTTTTAACTTAAAAATAAAGCAACTTTAATACCACATGATGCAGAGTTGTGCTCAGTGTATTTATACCATACAAATATCCAGTATTCCACAGTTTTGTGATTTTTAGCGAAAATAATTGCCCTAAACCGATTAATATATTATATACTACAATTTTTAAGTTAATTTTGGGATTAATTTCATAATTTCGTTTTGCAATAACTTTTATATACAGAATTCGGTGTCCTTTCCTGGGATCTTTTCCTGTTTTTGTTTGTTTCTTTTTTAATTACCTCCAACTGCTACTGAAGCTAATAGATTACAGCCTCCAGTGAATATCTTTTTGATATACCCCATATTTCTCCAAGCGCAGACCGTAGATAAGTTCGACGCAGCTTTGGGGCTCTTTTACTATTTTTTCCTCTCCTTGACCAAATGCAACGAAAGAGTAGGCGGCAGACCATGGGGTATTCCGCAACGGTACATGAATATACCATTTTAATATCTTGGGGTTCATGTTCATCAATCAAGCGATCGGAGATTGGCCACTCCTGCCTCCGTAATTACGCCCGGAACTGGTTCCTGGGGGTAGCAAGAGTGGAAATAAATGAGATGTGAGTGAGAGAGGTTCGACTGAGAGAGTTCGCGGCAGGAATTAATCAGAACCAATAATCCAATACCTACCGCTGCCTCTCACACACATCTCATCACATAATATTGATTACCTTTTACAACGCCAATAATTACCTCATAGAGCAATCATTGCGGAGGGTATTCGTTTCCTTCAGAAGCAGACAATGGTAGTTCATCACACCTGAGGTTTTATTTACTCTGGCAATAACGTTATAGGGAGTGTGTGCGTTTTATGGCACATCAATTGTGAAGACAGTCTCTAATTTGAGGAGATTATTAGGATAAAAGTTAAGTAAGTATAAACTCAACAGAGGGGTTTTATTTCACGAGCGATATAGGGCCTGTGAGGTATGAACTCACAAGGTCGTAGGTAATTCTCAAGGACCCGCCATATAACCTTGAGGTTTTTCATTGTTTTCTCTGGTGGATAAGAAAGTGCTTGGATGGGTAACATATTCTCGGGAATTTTGCTGTCCCTCATTTCCTGTTATTTTAATTTATTGTGTTTTAGGGGCAAGGAATCAGACGAATGGACGGCGCGTGAGATGTGTGGGAGTGGAGTTTGATTTGAGAAACTGTCTGCCCAAACCTCCAATGTATGTCGGGCTCAAAGTAGTATCCAGAAGTATTAATGACCCCACCTGAGACTAAGTCTACCTTCTTACAACAGAACTTAAAAGCCCAAAACCGCCTTTAATTTTTGATAACCAATCATTTTATATATACAGTGCAATACTATGGATTATAATAAAAGTATATAGTAATATTTTGTAAATAGAACACGAGAAAGCAGTAAGTTGACAACATGTTTGTTTACTGCGTCATCTACGACTAAATCTGCGTCAGTTGTTCTGGTACAAGATGGTGATACGACATTCGGTATCTAGAGAAACACTGTGCATATGTCCTATTAAATTTTAGGAACAGTAGGGATGGCTAGTAATCATTGGGGGATATCGTCAAAGGACGTTACAGAAAACCTGCTGATACGAGTTGATGAAACGCTTCCACAGCTGAAATGTTATCAGTATTTTAAAAAACTGTAATGTGCTAGGGGTCGAGGTTTCGATTCCCGGCAGTGGGGGTGGGGTTTTTTCTCCAACCAAGATAACTCCTCATCTTCCCCAGAGTCTGAAAGTATGAATGAGAGTGAAAATGTGTGCCTGATATAATGATTAGAACCCAACGATTACGAGTTACTACCATCGATGTGTTCCAAAGGAGAACGGGTGCCGATATGACCATTGCAGTTAAAGGAATGGAACCTGGAAAAGCTGAAAAAAATATGTCTATATGTATTCCCTACTTTGATAATTTGGCTTAAATTTCAAACGAAGCTTACTATGGTATACTACCCTTTTTTCCTCAGAGCCCTTGAAAGTTTCAACAAATGATCTAGATGCACAAGTCTCCAGAGCAGGTAAAATTAAAGAACTGACGCTCTACACCTTTTATGGCAGAATGTTTGAAATGATTTCAAACAAAACTAAAGAATAAAAGCGTCACTTATGGGTACTCTTAAAGAACATCAGCATATCCGGGGTTATAGGTTATTCATGCGTGGCTGGAAGCAGAGTAGGCCATTGATTCTGATGGAAGCTATTCGAAGCTATCACAAATTCTGCAATGCCTTATAGGCCTAGCACACTACACAAATTCTGCAATTAGTTTTCTAGTGGCTTCACGTGAACTGTCTAATCTGTGGTTGGTGTGCTACACCAGTATCGCCACGGATACGAACTGTAGCTATCCACATTCCGTAGTAACCCCTTGAATTTTAATGTTTTGCACGAATGGAGGTGAAATATTATATGGACTGAAGAACCGGTACCAACGTATCGGTTTCGGATGAAGACTGGCGGCTCATATTGGTTCAGTATGTATAGCAATAATTTCTCGCCTGGTAGATAAGATCGTAAATGTTTTACTTTCTCAAACAGCAGTTTCTCGTGGTATAGTTTCAAACTCTGTTCTCTCTCTCTCTCTCTCTCTCTCTCTCTCTCTCTCTCTCTCTCTCTCTCTCTCTCTCTCTCTCTCTCTCTCTCTCTCTCTCTCTCTCTCTCTCTCTCTCTCTCTCTCTCTCTCTCTCTCTCTCTCTCTCTCTCTCTCTCTCTCTCTGTAATTTAGTCCTCCAACATTGTCATGTCGGACGATGAATGTAACTGGTGAAATGATGCTCAACCGAGATTCGAACTCGGGACCTCTTGAACGTGAGGCAGACACGCTACAGAAGCGGATGAAGCGGGTCAAATGGAGAGCGGTGGATATTTTGGGGGCAAAAATGCCTTTACATGTCCTCCTTTGGAAGACAAATAAAGTTCGTGGTACGGTGCTGTATATTTACTACATATAAAATGATATCAATCCTTATATAGAGGTCACTTAACAGAATTGCACACTCTTTCATTCCTAATATTGGTGGAGCACTAAGAGGTAACAGTTACAGAGCGTCGATGGGTAAAACTTATTTTTATCTACAGATATCAAACAGAGAGAGCAGTTTTGATATTGTGATTTTACGTGTAATATGTTTTAAGGTAGATCAAATAACTACATCTTGGTAAAACGTCACCACGGGCGCATTTGTGTGTGCGTGTTCGCCTGCGTGTGAACAGCCATCCAGCAGTTTCAAAAGAATTATGGCTCCCTTTCTCACGTTTATCACCAGTCGGCCCTGAAAGACATTCTTTGACTGCTTTAAAAGGCGCAGTTACATCACATCACCTGCGGCTTGATGACGCCAACGTCATGTATGTGTGGTGTAGGGTCCGGGATCGACGAGGCGCAAGGAACAACACAGCTCTTCCGAGACGTGAGCCCAAGGAAGGTTCATGAGACCGGAAACCACCACGAATATTTCCGGTATGGTCAAAATTCTACCTGACGTTTTGGCTGGAAGTAAAAAAAAAAATTATCTTTATAGTGGTGCTCAATTATTAGGAATGTGACTATGTGTGACTGTGATAGACTCTGTATTTGAAATTCGGTACAGTAGTATGCCCAGCAAGATTTAGAATATTACTTTGTGAATAGTGCGAAAGTAATAATTGCAAATGTCTACTTTAAATACTAGAAGATTAGTATTTAGGAATTGTGTATCAAATATTGGGATTATTCGTTATTTATTCTGAAATAAAATGTAATATGCTGTTGTCATGGTTACCTTTAGGTCCTTTCTTAAGGCCAGTAGAACATGAATTAACTCTGGGGATTAATTCTAAGCAAATAATAACTTCCAAAGATTTTTAGTCCTTGTAACTACATGATTCCAGAGGCTATGATTAAAATACAGTTACACGTGGTAGCCGAAATCTTTAATACATCTCACACTTCATATTTGGCACAAAATTAAGAGAGACAACTGTAGAACTAAGCATCTTGTAAGGATACCGCAAGATCTTCACGAAAATGTCCCTCACCCCACACATCTGCTGGTTAATTGTAAATATGTCTATCACTTTATTCTTTTTGAGGAATTTTGTCTTATTTTGAATTAGTGTTAAACAATAAGGGCTGATCAAGTTAAGTACTAAAGAAATATATCAGCTCATGTGTGTGTGTGTGTGTGTGTGTGTGTGTGTGTGTGTGTGTGTGTGTGTGTGTGTGTGTGTGTGTGTGTGTGTGTGTGTGTGTGTGTGTGTGTGTGTTATTATGCGGAATTAACCATTCCTGCTATATTCGTCATTATAGAGTTATATCTTCACGTAAAGTGTTCATCTAACCCTTTAATGCATGGTGTTACGGCAGAATTAGGCTGTATTCAGCTTGAAAAATATTTCAGTACGATTCTTTTGTCATTATAATATTCTACTAGCCTTTCTCAATTACATACGCAAAAGTTTTAGTCTCTCTGGCTTTTAGAATTCTAAATATTATATCATTTTTACAATTACATTCAAGTGTTACTCTTTTACTATAAAAGGCAAAATACAAGCAGTAAAATGATACCCCGTCAACATCCAGCGAGCCATCACACCGATTATTTTACTTAGGCCCTCCCCATCCTTTACTACAGGCATATTTGACTGCAAGATTAGAACTCACGACGTTTAGCTTTGAATGGATGGCCATCGCTTTATCCATCATTGCTATTATAATTGATTGCGTTGAGGCACCGCAGAAGACGGTATGAGAACCTTTTAGAAATTAAAGAAGAGCGGTAATAGTAGCAAAAGTCATGCATTAAAGGGTTAAATACGGCGAGCTTTCCTTTGTTTCTCGCGTTGCCATACCATTGTATAAACTTTAGCATATAGATATCAGGTTTTGGATATTGCTTCAGGTTCTTGTATTGTCTCGTACCTAAACAGAACGAAATGTGCAATGAAACATTTTCTGCAAACTTTTAGCTCGATTAAAGGGAATGCATAATCCCTTTATTAATAGAAAACGAGCGGGGTTTTCCAACATTTATTTTCATTCTTGTACTTTCTAAGAACGTTTATGCGTAGGCAAATACATTGATATACTTAACATAGTATCCATTATGCTGCACATTCTTGTGCGGCAGTCACTCTTGTAACTTCTGTATCCCTCCTCGATCACTTTTTCGAAATCTGATGCACCCACCACAGGGCAATTGGTCGCAATTCCTGAAATCTGTGATGTGATACTCGCACAAATGTTCCTACATAGCCCAGAATAGATGAAAATCAGAAGGGACCAAATCAGGAGAATACGGAGGATGTGTCAACACCTGGAAATACATTTCAACGGTGGTAGCCTGGTTTTCCAGATCAAATGGGTACGAACTTTGTTGTGTCCTAAGAGCACTCCATCAGAGTGCCATTTTTGAGGCTCAGTTCTTTTGAACTGATTAGCGCAACCTCCGAAGAATCTCCTTTTAGGCCATGTTGTTAGTGGTATTCCCTAGTTTGAACCAGTAATTAAGAAGGATTGCATCCTTGTCCCAGAAGCCTGTGGCCACCTCTTTTCCTACTGCAGAGACTTTAGCTATAGGCTACCTTTGTGCTTCCACTCCACTGACTAGGTTTTGGTCTCCAGCTCATAGAAGAGGAGACAACAGCTGTCACTTGTCACGAGTTTGTACATAAAACTTTCCGGATCCTTGCTGTCTTTGAAGAAACCCACTGGACATATCCTTTTGCTGCTGTGTTCGTGCTGTATTTAATGTTTTGAGGGACATCCTTCTAAGCTTAATTATTTCTGTAGTTTGAGGTACACAGTAATTCTAGCAAGTACTGTGGCTGCTTTCGGTCCCTTGAAATGTCCTTCTCAATATGCTTTCCACTCTTGAAATTTGACCGATGTTATCGCTTTCACTTTCATTCCAGAACTGTTTCTTTCTTTGTTTGTGCCCAGTCACTTTTCCTGTCATGTACCCAGTTGTAGACGTTTTTTCATGGTGATCCACGCTCTCCACATAAAGCCACCAATCGCCTGTGAATGCCCGCAGTGTTTACCCCTCCCCCACAGAAACCACGTCAACCAGTGCTGTCCTTGTTGATCACACTCTATGTTGTCCGTTCACATAATGGCAGTAATTGGTATAATGGGCCATACTGTGCAGGGATTACAAATCTGGTAATTGTCCCATCACCTACGCAAAGACCAAAGTACTACATATTTGCAACTGTAATGGTGTGTCAACTAGTGCACAATTAATTATGAAAAATTAGTAATAATAAAATAAAAACTAAGGTGTATATCTATTTGGAGTGCCCCTCGTGTATATGACTACTTATATAAGCTCTATAAATAGTGAAATATTTATTGGGGTCAAATATTTTGTGCAAAGCCTTTCCACATCCAAATGGTACAAAAAGCATAGCAATTAATGACATAGGTATAATGAAATTAAGTGTAGAATAAGACGATTTATTCCGTGGAAGTATCTTTTTAATGATGATAACGAAGCATAAATTTCGGGTTCAAAATATCGAATAATACACATCAGTAAAAGGCAGAGAAATGTGGGCTCGCTTGCGATACAAGTTAGTTGGACACAGAGTAACGCCCGCCTCGGTAGCGTAGAGGGTAGCGTGTCTGCCTCAGGTTCAGGACGTCCCGAGTTCGAGTCTCGGTCAGGATGAGTTAACTGGATAAGGTTTTTCCGGGGTTTTCCCTTATCCTGAAAGACGAATGACGGGTAACTCTGAGCTCTATGGACCCTGGGCTTATTTGAGAATCATTTCACCCATTCTGTTCATCGTTGGATATTACTTAACGTTCGAAGACGTAAGTTACAAAAAAGTGTATGAATGTCAGATTACAGCACAGCCATCAAATGTATAAACGTCGAGAACGGTAACGTAGCACTCTGTGGTGAAGCATTACCTTAAAGTGTATGCTGACCAAAGTCAAGGTGTAGTATAACGCGACTGTTTTGTTTCCTCTGCCAGGGAGATGGTTGTCACGGTGAGGCTATACCTAATTGTTGTTTACATGCAAGACCGATAATAGTACAGTCCGTGTACTGGACACGCGGCCTGCACACGCGGTGTCAAGTGGCCTTTACACATCAGTTTGGACTATAATGAACCTCAGAGCTGGTAAGATGAGCACCCGAAGTGCGAAATGCGCCTACCACCACTTCCTCTTTCCTTCTATCTGGCAGGTAAACAGACAGGTGACGCGTGGTACAATGGCTGTTATACGGGTTTAGGTTGACATATCTTTTCAACGTACCTAATGAAATCCACACTTTTGAACTCAAGAGCTTAGGTAAGCACGAACCGGGTTAGTGACATTAGAGAATGTGAGTAAAGGACGTAGCGGCATTGCTAGATGGCTTACATTAGCAATGTGTGAGAAACCGCTCTCTCATCACATAACTGACTCTAGGCAAACCTTAACCTGACAAAATAAGTTGTATAGAAGTGACATATTTATTACCGTTATTTCGTTTTGTCATACAACAGTTGCTATGTAGTGATAATTATTTTCCTCAGAACTAACACATTTATTACCGGTGTTCTGTTTTATTGTACAATAGTTATTATGCAATGATAAATATTTCCCTTATGCCGCTAAAGATATTTAGATGGCTTTTTCCGTTTTTTTAGAAATAAACATCACAATTTATGTAAAAGTGCATTGAAACATTTTAAACTGTGTGTAATTAGTAGCGTAGTCATGATGCTACTCCCTTAAATTACACGATTGGTATTCTTGCTGGTTTCCTTTCGAACAGGGGAAGACAGGTGCTGGCGATGTGACGTCAGCTCCGTGAGCTTTAACCGTAAAATATGCTCCCGAACGAAAGGTAGGTTAGCGTGTGACGTCACCGCGCTGATTTCTGCTGCCCAAGAAAAAGTAAACAGTTGGGGTTAGGTTTGTGGATCCGACAGCGTAGGAAAGACAGGAAACGTATCGGGTATTAATAATATGTACAACTTACATGCTGACTGCTTTAATTACACAATTGTTCGCAAGTTATAAACGATTACATTTTAGCTCTGTGCAATGAGAAAATATATAAAGCTTCAGCTCGTAGTTTATCTGAACGTTAGGCATGTTATAAAGTAAATAAAATAAAACATAAAGTAATTTTCTCTGCAAATTAGAGGAGACCCATCCAGAAAAAATTTACGTGGACTTTTCCGATACCTTCTGTTTCGTGTTTCTTTAACTAGCTTATAGATATCAGGACATAATGTATAAGAAATTTGTAATTGAATGCCGCAGTTTAGATTATTATACGACAAGGTATTTCGGGGTTTGTACTTGACTAATTTCATAACAGAAAAAAAAAATTGTTCGCACACATATATTGAGCCAAACATGCACAATGTCCTTGCGGCTAGTCAATACAACCTCGGAAATCTGGGGCCGTACCGTGGCTCAGTGGTCAGACCGCTTGGCGCACGCCAAGGTGGCCCGGGTGGACAACACGGTGCTGGGGCGGGTTTTCTCCGGGATCTGTATGTAGTAAAAGCGGGCGTTAAATTTTTTGGTGAAAGTATAATAAATTGAATAATTTTTAACTCCTTATTTCTCCTTTAACTCTACATTTCATTTTATTTGGAAAATCTGGTTTGGGGGACATTTGTAAAAATCAGTGAGTCTTTCTTGTGTGTATATTTGTCCTTCAATAAATCGTTACACTCTAAATTTAACAGTTCCATTTGGTACGTGACATCTACGTTGTTGTCATCATGTGCGCTACACCTGACTGAATCCTGAGATTCTGTACTCAAAGCGTCACTTATATAGGCAACTTGGTACAACACGGCTCTTGTCACACGCACTACAGACCTCGCTCCCGGCTAAAATACGTCGCAACTTTCGAAGCTGTCTTCCTCTGCTTTACAATATTAATGTTTCAGGGTCCGGCTGCAAACAAGATGAACTTACGTAAGCGTTGAACACACTGAAGGTGTTCATCCAAAATGTTCATCCGAAAAGCAGAGCTTTTTGACAGTAAGTGTCGTTCCATTGCACAGTCGTGGTTGGTACTTGTACGACCTAAGTCAGGTCGTCTTCACCTCGGCATAGTAAAAGATTTCCGTTAACTTCACAAAGTTTCAAAGGAATTCAATTCACATTCACGAATACACAAAAACGAATTATGAAGGAGGTATCCAAGGATTTACCAATATTTGACAATTGTCTGTGGTCAAATATAGTGTTTTAGTGCGTTCAGAAATTAACTTTGTGTCTAATCTTCGAAAGGTACGTCATCATGCTACATAAAATGTTTCAGTCTTACAAGAAACGATAAACGTAATTTAATAAAATACAAACAGTCAAATAGCTTTGAAGATTTTGACAAGGATTGAAATATCTTTCGACTCTATAATGCTTTTGTTAGTGTATGTGTATGTGATCTGTAAAAGTATGCCTGCGCACTTTTATATTTAGTTAATATTCCGCTCCATTGTCACTTCAAGTTCTATTTCTCGCCTTTAAATCCTTCCTTAGACTTAGACAAATATTTCAGGACCAAAATAAGAGAAATTAGTTCAGCCGTTCTCCAGTTTTGCGAGACTAGCAAACGTCAATTTATATATAATCTCTTATATATGAGAAATTATGAAACATTAGACAATAGAACAATTGTGAGTACAAGATCTTCTTTTTTTAAAAAAAAAAAAAGTAGAATATTGTATAAAAACTAGATACAGCTAAAACAGGCTAAATTGAAAAAAGTGAAAAAACACTATATTACAATATTATACAACCAGAAAAAATTATTATGATTCCTTAGACAATATCTACTTTTTGTAGATTCTAAAACTGTGATTATGTAATATATTTGTCACCTGTAGGTTGATTTGCTATAAACACTTGCACCATCGTTTGCAATTTTCATACTGCTGACTTTCCTCTTATTTGTGTTACATTGATTTACCTATGTGGTAACGTTGCAGTGGAATTACATCGATATACTTCTTGTTTAAACGTATTGTGGAAATTAACATGGTAGATTTCATCCCTATACTATATTATCTCGTTTCGTCAACTGACCACAGAGACCTAGTGCTCTACTTCTATATTTCCCAGAAAAATGGCAGTTTAGATACGTTTTCACAGAGGCCTTAGTGTCAGGCAACTATACTTCTGCTTCAGTGCGGTTCGTATAGATCGTCGTGGTAGGCGACTATGCCTCTGTTTAGACACGACACGAGGCGCGGCGCTCACGTTCCGATATACCGGCGAGATTTTCTATGCAAGTTACCCAATTTACATGGTTGTTGGGTAGAGTGTGTTCAGAATCGTGCCTTTGTTGGTCCACAGTAACAAATGTATTATACAGGAAGCCTACCAACTGATGCGGACCAACCAGGACATGATACTGGACAGCCTCCGGCCACCGACCATTTAAAAGAGGTGACATGTTAAGCTGAAGCCCACCGGTACACTGGAACGTATGTGCCTGACCTTAGAGTGCACTCCGACCTAGCTGCTTTTATTATGTGTAAAGGGCATTCGTTATTGTGTCCGTTTTCATTTTTACAATTTTGTAAGACATGTGGTAAAACTTCGAGTCACAGTATTAAATGCCCAAGGTATCTTGGTGACTCAGATCAGATTGTCAGATCAGTATGCCCTTGAATTTGAACTCAGGACCTCCCGAGTACCCCAGTCATTACTGTGTGAAGTATTCCGCCTAGTTAATGAATTGTGGTGTGAAAGTGTTTAAACTCAGGTAGTAAATATCGTAAGAGTATTTTAAAATTTTTTAGGTTTAACAGACACTGAAAAATACCACAAATATAGAACAAATACGTATGTGTGCAGATCAATATAAAGATACAACGGCTGAAATGGAATAGCTAAATATGAAAGTTGATGTGAAAACAAGGTGAGTTACCCTTGGGAAATCTGGAATCATAATTAATGAATTTACACGGAAGCCAGTATGACATTGTTTAACAGATTCAACATAATCGACTTATTTATCAAGTCAAATTAGCAACCTAAGCGAATACCAGCCATTTACACATACATGAATTAATTTAACATGCATCGCAATGCTGAATTGAGCACTGAATAAAAGTTGGACTCACTCAAATATTTGCCTATTCTGTAAACAACTTGGCCAGTATTTTCACAATCACCGCTTATTCTAGAGTTTAGGATTTAGAAAAAAAAACTCACCATAAGAAAATCTCCTAATGAAAGCTATATTTTAAAGTTTACTTATTAAAATGAAGTTGGATACATTAGCAAGGTCCTGTGCAGTCAAGGTAAATGTAAGACGCTATGTTCCTTTCCCCTCCAGCACAGATAATCATTACTATCACTATATGACATAACCGAATCCTGCATTCCTATAACGGTTTCTTACCTTATTTATTATGTGTTTCAAATGGGGAAGGTGTTTGTCCTTGATCGCTACTAGGTGAGCAACCAATCGGAGGCCTGCGGTGTTGTATTGCATTCCGCTAAGTAGTATGTTACGAGTGCCAACCTAATCAATCTGTATGAAATACTATTCGCGCTAAGACAAAATTCAGATTTTGCCAAAAAGATCCCTGTGGAAGATAAAAAGTAATGTATCTAACATAACCATGAAAACCCCATATTTTTAGCCCAAATAGTTCTGCTAATACAAATAAATAAACCACTATTACCTGTATTATAACAATAAATCGAGACGTAAGCACTGTATTAATATCATTATTGGTTGGCATGTATGCTTGTACGTATACTTGTAATTACTCAAAACTGAAACGTAAATGTTTGACATGATGTGATGAAAGAATTACTTTGAATAATCCAATTCGAGCGAGAGGAAACAGTAAATTTCCTGCTGCCCTGGAAGAACGTGTCTAGTCACATTATATCTTTGTTTATGAATGGTTCGTAATCTCTATTTACTCTAAAGAGTTCAAAGTAGTTGGTGTGTATGTATGTACATATACCTTTAATTACTCAGAACTGAAATTTAAACTACTGACATGATGGATATGAATTACTGTGAATAAGTCAAGGTGTTAAATTCGAGAAAGAGCAAACACTTCATTTCCTGTTAGCCTGTGGAATGTTGTATGCTTATGTTTATGAATAATGCTGGATAAGAACTGTTTAATTACTCTGGAGAGTTCAGATCAATATCATTATATTGTTCTTTCAACAGTAGAGTAAGAGTTAAATAGTGCAATGGCGTCTTGCGTTGAATTTAGTGGCGAGTCAAAAGGCAGATATTGCGAAGTCATGCACGAAGTATTATATCTGAGGTGTACACCTTCTTCAAAAAATTTTCGGAAACATAATCTAAACATAAGCTATTGCTAGGAGTACTTCCATTTCAAAACACGGAAAAGATGTATCATCTGGATCAACTTGCAATTGAAACGGGACAAGAGTTTATACGCCTCCCACCTTACCACTGCCAATATAATCCATTTGGGTTGGTGTGGGCTCAAATAAAAAGGGGGATTGCAAACAGAAATAGTAGCTTTAAACTGACGGACATTAAACGACCTATTCACGAAGAAATTGACAAGGTAACACAACAGGACTGGGAAAACTGCGTAAGGCATGCAGAAAACCTTCAAGAAGACGATTTTAAGAAAGACGTAGCACTGATTAGATTTTTTAAGCTATAATCATAAATTTGCAAGACTCAGAAGTAGTAAAGTGTTGGATTAGCCAATTTGACCTTGAAGTTCATCCAATTTGACCTTGAATAACCTTTGAGGTCATGCAATTTGACCTTGAAAATTTTGACCTTGAAGGTCATACAATTTGACCTTGAAGGTCATGGTACACCCTCTGGAGCCACCCCCGACGCACTCCCCCCCCCCCCCGCGTACCCTCTTGAATTTCTGCATCCCCCAGGCGCAACCTGGACCTTCTGCATCCTTCGACGCACTCCCTCTTGACTCTCTACGCACCCCCGGGGCACCGCGGTGCACCCTCTTGAATTTCTGCATCCCCCAGGCACTTTTGCGCACCACCTCGCGCATTCTTTGACGTACTCCCGCGCACGCTACCACCCACCCCAGGCGCAACCACGTGTACCCCTTTGACGCATTCCTGGACGCACCCCCTTGACCACCAGCATTCCCCGATGCACTTCTCTTTCCCGAGCACCCTCCGGACCCTCCGAACTGATCTACGCGTGCGCGCACGCGTTCGCGTACATGGTGCGGCGCCCCGGGAGATTGACATTGGGTCTGCATGCCATTTGACCTTGAAGGTGCACCCTCTGGATTGGCTGCATCGCTGGACGCACCCCCTTGCATGCCCCTAACCACCCCGACGCACTTCCCCTTGGTAGGCAATGGGGGAAAAGGTGTTTTCTTTTTTATTATTATTAAGAATACACTGGAATAAAGGTTACGTGACTTTAGGAGAGGGAATGGAGACTGACAAGTGTCTAGTTGGGAAGCCAAGGATGAAAAGGAAGAAATTCAGGTGAGCTTATTATTGAAACGGAGGCAGGAAGTGACGTGTAAGGCTTTGATTGGTTAAAATAAGAATGTTTTTGATTTGCCCATGCAGAGCCGGATTTCGACCAATGGGGAAAAGGGGTTATCTTTTTTTATTTTTATTAAGAACTGGAACGTCCGGTATTGTAGAAGAAAGCAAATTGCTTGTGTGTGCATTCTATTCTTTTAAAGAAAGAGTCAGACTTCCGGGTTACAGAAAAAATGCAACATTGCACAAATGTCCTGCTGCAGGTACGTGGATATCTGAGCGTGCAGTATACTGTTTTCGCACTTTGTTCTGTTTGAACGGCTATAGCCCGACTTTTGTATTCATTTTCCCTTTAAGAGAACTATTGGAAGCACGCGTGCAAGAAACAGTTGATTAAAAATAGAACTTCATCAGAATGAACAGTTTTGAAAACAATATGTGTTGCGCTGCTTTAATGCGCGCTGACTTCCTCCCCCACCTCTTTTTATACCGGAAATTACGCAACCAAAACACAAACGTCTTTTTTCCTGTTACCGTGAGAACTGCTTTTTAGGCAGTTTTTTCAGTAATATCTGAGAAAACACGATGCTTCGCATTTCACTGCCGGAAGTGACGTGTAAGGTTTCGATTGGTTAAAATAAGAATGTCTTTGATTGGTCGAGAGGGGTAAAGGCAGAGTTGTGAGAAAACAAATTGCTTGTGTGTGCATTACATTATTTTAGAAAGAGCATACAGCGGAAATATATAATAACATTTAGCTGCATTAACATGAATTAGACCAATAATAAGTTTAAAGT
Source organism: Mantis religiosa (assembly GCA_030765055.1). Lineage (NCBI taxonomy): Eukaryota > Metazoa > Arthropoda > Insecta > Mantodea > Mantidae > Mantis > Mantis religiosa. Next base: position 202,926,386 of record CM060947.1, on the reverse strand, counting down.
ACGTGGTGCGTAATTGATGAGAGTGTGAAAAGTAGACATTTCCCTATATCGTATTTGAATACATTCCAGCAATGTTTGTTGTCTTGGCTTTTACCTTGCACGTCCGCTGCTCTAGAGAAAACTAAAATGCTTGTGTGTGTGCCATTTAAAGGAGTAACACTTACGGGTTACAGAAAAAATGCAAGCTTGCAAAAGTGTGACCTGTTGCAGGTGCGTGGATATCTGAGCGTGCAGTTGAACTTTGGTCTGTTTTGAACGGCTATAGCCGAATTCATTTTGCCTTTAAGAGAACGATTGGAAATTTCAGACAGATAACAAGGAATATCTGGGAAGGGTTAACTGGAGGGAAAAGTTATATAAATTACTGTCACATGAATTTCTCAACTCAGTGTTCTAATGAACTAATTGACATTAATTTCGCAATTCTAAATACTTCACAAAGTTCTAAAATTTCGAAATACTTTTGAGCATTCCAAAATTTCCTAAAATTTCTTAAACCCTCTAAAAAAAGTGCCTAATTTTTGCAAAAATGCCTAAACTTTTAAAAACTGCCTAAAATTTCATAAAATCCCAAACAAATTTAAAAAATCTATAGTTTCAAAAATTGCTAATGTTTCAAAAAATAAAAAATTTTGAACTTTCAAAAATTGTTAATTTTTCAAAAAAAAAAACATCGGACAAAACGCGTCACGTGCGCGCAGATGCACGCGTGCAAGAAACAGCTGATTAACAGTAGAACTTCAACAGAATGAACATTTTGAAACAATAATTTCGCCGAAACAACCAGCCCGTCCTTTGTAATGATTTTTCCTTTAAGAGAAGTATTGGAAAATTGAGGTAAATAACAAGGAGTATCTCGGAAGGGTTAACTGGAGGGAAAAGCTATATAAATTACTCTTACATGAATTTTTCAGCTGAATGTTCTAATGCAAAAATTTACATGAATTTATCACGACCTTAAGTCATTTTAATTTACCCTAACATGAACATCTAACCTACGGGTTCTAAGTTAAACTTTCACATGAATACCTCTTCTTGAGATTCTAATTTTACACTTACAAGCAAAATGGAAGGAGTTCTGCATAGGTAAACTGAATAAATGAAATACAGAAAAAGCATTTTTGTTTAAATATATATTGCAATTATTAGGCAATATGAACATAACAATAAAACAATAAAATTACAAGGAAAAAATTACATGTCTTATATGCACAAAGAAGAAAAGTTTAAAAGAGCCTTCATGATGGACACTAAAGAAAAAATTCACCGTTATATTTTACTGTATATAACTTGAGTTATATTGCAAAACAGCCACATGAAATGACACAAAGTAAAAAGTGTTAAGGGATGAAACCACTACACTGATGACATGTGGATGTATTCCTGAATAAATGTTTATAGACAATTGGTATTTCTGCTTATAAAGAAAATACGCCTAGATTAACACTAGGCAAATAGGCATGTAGTTACTACGCTTTAAAAAGAGAAGAATGCCAACACGGCTGTTGAGCAGTTCTAGAAATACTAAAATACGCATGTGAGATATTCCCTTAAGAATTACAAAGTTTAGTTTAATATTTATATGTTTAGGAAAAAATAAATACCGCTACTACATAATAAATACGACATTCTGCTCTATAGAAAATATTTAAAAACGCTTTTAAAAAACAGCTGTTGAACAGTTCTAGGAACACTGCAAAAACAAAATGCATCAAAAATTTATGCAAAAGAACACTGTTATTATAGAGTGGACACTGTAGAGCACACAAAAAGCGTCACTTGAATTTTCTTACGCGCCACTCCGGTGTTAACGGCTGGTACGGAGCCATGTGTCGGGCTCTTTGCTGGCGAACAATACGCCTTTTGGCGCTTTGAGAAACGGGCACCAGATGAGGAATGGCAAGGTCTGTTATTTGACCACCTAGGACATCCTGGTCCTGTAGAAATGCTGAGTTGTCGACACTGTTTGCGTTATTAGTGCACAGGCTGTTCTCCTCCCGATGAAAGGCCTCTTGAAATTGATTTAAGAGATTCCTTCGGACCTTGGGCACGGCGAACTGTGATGGTTGGCAGGAGAGCATTGGCAGCAAATTATGCACTGGAGGAGACACAGGGCTGTAATGAGGAGCTATATGCACGTTGGGAGGTGAATGTTGAGGTGAAATAGGAGTGAAAACAAAGTGACGAGGAGACGGTGAAAGAGGTTGAATGTCATTTTGGGAATTTGGAGTTGATGTTTCAATGTTAGAGAACGACAGTGAAGAAGGTGGAGATGGAGATGAAGAAACGATTATTGTGGATGGAAGTTCTGATGAGAAGTTTGCTGCTGTATGTGCGCTTAGCTCCCGGGAGGAATCATCAAGGCTTGAATTTCTTGGAGGGGCCGAAACGGAAAATTCGGCTACGTGGCTGGGCTGAAGCAGTGTTTTCAGGGGCAAAAACGAAGAAGACTGGTCCAGGTGTACACTTGATTGTTGATGCAACTCGCTGGCAAAGCTGGTGACGGCGTAAATGTTGTCATCAGGATGGCTGTATTGTGTTAATGTTGCGGAGATTTCTGTAGATATTTGCTCTTGACGAGTTAGTAATTCTCTATATACACGTCCAGAAGGCGAAATATAAAGAACTTCGCGGGTGACGGTCACTTGAGTAACTTTCATGATGGTGGCAAACCAACAGCAATACTGAGAATGAAGCTAGCAATGTAAAGTTCCGTGTTTAAAAGGACAAGTAGTTTGAAATATAACTGAAACTGCAGTTTTTTGTGTGCCATCAAGATGTATAAACGGTTGAGAACTATTTTGATTACATGGGCTGTAACACGCACAACTTTTTGTTTGTGCAGCGCGTTTTTCTCGAAAGAACAGAATTGCATCTTCTTAGGGGACAAAATGTCATATACTTGATTTATAAGGAAGCGTTTCGGTTGCGGAGAAAATATACACGTGTAGCAGTTTTTCTGCTGACCGCTTACGATGTATTGTTATGCTTTAACCTAAATCGTGCCGAAGCAGAAAGTCGCCGTTAGTTTTGAAATATGATTGATATTGCGGTTTTAGTGTCATCAAGGTGTTTAAACGGATGTGAGCAATTTTGATTACATGCGCTGTTAAAGGCACAACTTTTGTGTGTGCAGCGCGTTTTTCTGAAAAGAACAGAATCGCATCTTCTTAGGGGATTAAATCTCACATACTTTATTCACAAGGAAGCGTTTCGGTTGAGGAGAAAATAAACACGTGTAGCGGTTTTTCTGCTGACCGCTTACGATGCATTTTTATGCTTGTACTGAATTGTGTCGGTAGCGTTCGGTTTGAAATATAACTGAAATTGCAGTTTTCGTGTCCTTAAGGTGTTTTAAACGGCAGTGAACAATTATGATTACATGAACCTTATATACACATCATCATCATCATCATTCTTATCATCATTAATCATGATGATCATCATCATCATCATTCCGGCATTCCCTCTGAAAACATGTAGAAATATGTTAGACGCAAGTAAAAACTTAAATTTGATTCATAACCGCATCTTACAAAGGAAAAGCGTTGGAATAAATAGGTTTGAAATATGATTCCCCGACTCACTCGATACAGCGTGCGTTTTACCAATAAGATACGGTAATACATTTTAGAAATAGGTTATATAAAACCTGACGTAGTTTCTTGCTTTTGAAGTATTAAGGGCTTCTTGGGGGTGTACTTAGACCCTTTTTGCTGTATTTGGAAGCTTCTTGGAGTGTATTTGGGATAGGTTTGGTGGGGCTTCTTGGGGGTGTACTTAGGCCCTTTTTGCTGTATTTGGAGGCTTCTTGGAGTGTATTTGGGATAGGTTTAGGCAAAGAACAATGAAAAAATGTATTCTGGATACTCGGAAACCGATATAGTGGTGCGCTCGATACCTGACGGTGTAAATCCAAGGAACTGTTTTAATGGCATGTTTCGGCAATTTTTACAATTTGTTAACGAGAACCTGCTACAAAAATCGCCAGGGTGGTTGGGAATATCCATAACGGATGGGCAACATCACGATAGACCATTTAACATGAGCGTTCGAAAATTTGACCTGGTAGACCCGGATGTCATTTTGCGCTCTATTAAGCGAGTTATGCAAAATAACCAGGACTTTTTAATGAAGGGACCTCTTAAAGTAAACTGTGTGTGGACGAAGGAAGTCCGGGGTTCGTGCTTTAAAATGTGTGATGAATGCAAAACGAATAAAGGAATAATAGAAATACGAAACGCAGACAGAATGTGTATGGCTAGAGCAACAGCCGTTTGCAAAGCTAAGATAGACCACGATAAAGCTTACCTCAGTATTCAGAGGAGCGAGTATATGCAACTGGATATAGCAAAAGCTTTATGCCGGTCTATAGGGAATGGAGATGAAATATGTTCCTTGGACGATGTGTAAGCTTTCGAAGGCATCTTACCCGGGTATTGCATTACAGTGTTCGGAGATCATACCGAAAAAAATGTTTTGAACAAACCAAGTACGCTTACCGATAAATGTATTGCATCATCATCATCATCATCATCATCATCCTTATCATCATGATCATGATCATCATCATCATCATCATCATCATCATCATTCCGGCATTCCCTCCGAAAACATGTAGGAATATGTTAGACGCAAGTAAAAACTTAAATTTGATACATAACCGCATCTTACAAAGGAAAAGCGCTGGAATAAATAGGTTTGAAATATGAATGCCCGACTCACAACTGTTTTAATGGCATGTTTCGGCAATTTTTACAATTTGTTAACGAGAACCTGCTACAAAAATCGCCAGGGTGGTTGGGAATATCCATAACGGATGGGCAACATCACGATAGACCATTTAACATGAGCGTTCGAAAATTTGACCTGATAGACCCGGATGTCATTTTGCGCTCTATTAAGCGAGTTATGCAAAATAACCAGGACTTTTTAATGAAGGGACCTCTTAAAGTAAACTGTGTGTGGACGAAGGAAGTCCGGGGTTCGTGCTTTAAAATGTGTGATGAATGCAAAACGACTCGATAAAGCTTACCTCAGTATTCAGAGGAGCGAGTATATGCAACTGGATATAGCAAAAGCTTTATGCCGGTCTATGGTGAATGGAGATGAAATATGTTCCTTGGACGATGTGTAAGCTTTCGAAGGCATCTTACCCGGGTATTGCATTACAGTGTTCGGAGATCATACCGAAAAAAATGTTTTGAACAAACCAAGTACGCTTACCGATAAATGTATTGCATCATCATCATCACCATCCTTATCATCATCATTCCGGCATTCCCTCCGAAAACATGTAGGAATATGTTAGACGCAAGTAAAAACTTAAATTTGATACATTACCGCATCTTACAAAGGAAAAGCGTTGGAATAAATAGGTTTGAAATATGAAACCCTTACTCACTCGATACAGCGTGCGTTTCACCAATGAGATACGGTAATACATTTCAGAAATAGGTTATATAAAACCTGACATAATTTCTTGCTTTTGAAGTATTAAGAGCTTTTTGGGGTGTACTTAGGCCCTTTTTGCTGTTTCGGGGTGTGCCCAAGCTGAATCTCCCAATGCGACGCGCCGCGCGCGCGCAGAAGCACGCGTGCAAGAAACAGCCGATTAACAATAGGACTTCACAGAATGATCATTTTGAAACAATAATTTCGCCGAAACAACCAATGCGTGCGGTAAGCAACACATGACAAGACGGCGCCTAAAGAACCAAGGTTTCAGGAGCACCACACATATTGTTTCAAAATGTTCGTTCTGTTGAAGTTCTATTGTTGATCGGCTGTTTCTAGCACGCGTGCTTCTGCGCGCGCGCGGCGCGTCGCATTGGGAGATTCAGCTTGGGTACACCCCGAGAGAGCAAAAAGGGCCTAAGTACACCCCAAAAAGCTCTTAATACTTCAAAAGCAAGAAACTATGTCAGGTTTTATATAACCTATTTCTGAAATGTATTGCCGTATCTCATTGGTGAAACGCACGCTGTATCGAGTGAGTCGGGGATTCATATTTCAAACCTATTTATTCCAACGCTTTTCCTTTGTAAGATGCGGTTATGTATCAAATTTTAGTTTTTACTTGCGTCTAACATATTCCTACATGTTTTCGGAGGGAATGCCGGAATGATGATGATGATAAGGATGGTGATGATGATGATGCAATACATTTATCGGTAAGCGTACTTGGTTTGTTCAAAACATTTTTTTCGGTATGATCTCCGAAAACTGTAATGCAATACCCGGGTAAGATGCCTTCGAAAGCTTACACATCGTCCAAGGAACATATTTCATCTCCATTCCCCATAGACCGGCATAAAGCAATTGCTATATCCAGTTGCATATACTCGCTCCTCTGAATACTGAGGTAAGCTTTATCGAGTCGTTTTGCATTCATCACACATTTTAAAGCACGAACCCCGGACTTCCTTCGTCCACACACAGTTTACTTTAAGAGGTCCCTTCATTAAAAAGTCCTTGTTATTTTGCATAACTCGCTTAATAGAGCGCAAAATGATATCCGGGTCTATCAGGTCAAATTTTCGAACGCTCATGTTAAATGGTCTATCGTGATGTTGCCCATCCGTTATGGATATTCCCAACCACCCTGGCGATTTTTGTAGCAGGTTCTCGTTAACAAATTGTAAAAATTGCCGAAACATGCCATTAAAACAGTTGTGAGTCGGGGATTCATATTTCAAACCTATTTATTCCAACGCTTTTCCTTTGTAAGATGCGGTTATGTATCAAATTTAAGTTTTTACTTGCGTCTAACATATTCCTACATGTTTTCGGAGGGAATGCCGGAATGATGATGATGATGATGATGATGATGATGATGATGATCATGATGATAATGATGATGATGATGATGCAATACATTTATCGGTAAGCGTACTTGGTTTGGTCAAAACATTTTTTTCGGTATGATCTCCGAACACTGTAATGCAATACCCGGGTAAGATGCCTTCGAAAGCTTACACATCGTCCAAGGAACATATTTCATCTCCATTCCCCATAGACCGGCATAAAGCTTTTGCTATATCCAGTTGCATATACTCGCTCCTCTGAATACTGAGGTAAGCTTTATCGTGGTCTATCTTAGCTTTGCAAACGGCTGTTGCTCTAGCCATACACATTCTGTCTGCGTTTCGTATTTCTATTATTCCTTTATTCGTTTTGCATTCATCACACATTTTAAAGCACGAACCCCGGACTTCCTTCGTCCACACACAGTTTACTTTAAGAGGTCCCTTCATTAAAAAGTCCTGGTTATTTTGCATAACTCGCTTAATAGAGCGCAAAATGACATCCGGGTCTATCAGGTCAAATTTTCGAACGCTCATGTTAAATGGTCTATCGTGATGTTGCCCATCCGTTATGGATATTCCCAACCACCCTGGCGATTTTTGTAGCAGGTTCTCGTTAACAAATTGTAAAAATTGCCGAAACATGCCATTAAAACAGTTCCTTGGATCTACACCGTCAGGTATCGAGCGCACCACTATATCGGTTTCCGAGTATCCAGAATACATTTTTTCATTGTTCTTTGCCTAAACCTATCCCAAATACACTCCAAGAAGCCTCCAAATACAGCAAAAAGGGCCTAAGTACACCCCCAAGAAGCCCCACCAAACCTATCCCAAATACACTCCAAGAAGCTTCCAAATACAGCAAAAAGGGTCTAAGTACACCCCCAAGAAGCCCTTAATACTTCAAAAGCAAGAAACTACGTCAGGTTTTATATAACCTATTTCTAAAATGTATTACCGTATCTTATTGGTAAAACGCACGCTGTATCGAGTGAGTCGGGGAATCATATTTCAAACCTATTTATTCCAACGCTTTTCCTTTGTAAGATGCGGTTATGAATCAAATTTAAGTTTTTACTTGCGTCTAACATATTTCTACATGTTTTCAGAGGGAATGCCGGAATGATGATGATGATGATCATCATGATTAATGATGATAAGAATGATGATGATGATGTGTATATAAGGTTCATGTAATCATAATTGTTCACTGCCGTTTAAAACACCTTAAGGACACGAAAACTGCAATTTCAGTTATATTTCAAACCGAACGCTACCGACACAATTCAGTACAAGCATAAAAATGCATCGTAAGCGGTCAGCAGAAAAACCGCTACACGTGTTTATTTTCTCCTCAACCGAAACGCTTCCTTGTGAATAAAGTATGTGAGATTTAATCCCCTAAGAAGATGCGATTCTGTTCTTTTCAGAAAAACGCGCTGCACACACAAAAGTTGTGCCTTTAACAGCGCATGTAATCAAAATTGCTCACATCCGTTTAAACACCTTGATGACACTAAAACCGCAATTTCAATCATATTTCAAAACTAACGGCGACTTTCTGCTTCGGCACGATTTAGGTTAAAGCATAACAATACATCGTAAGCGGTCAGCAGAAAAACTGCTACACGTGTATATTTTCTCCGCAACCGAAACGCTTCCTTATAAATCAAGTATATGACATTTTGTCCCCTAAGAAGATGCAATTCTGTTCTTTCGAGAAAAACGCGCTGCACAAACAAAAAGTTGTGCGTGTTACAGCCCATGTAATCAAAATAGTTCTCAACCGTTTATACATCTTGATGGCACACAAAAAACTGCAGTTTCAGTTATATTTCAAACTACTTGTCCTTTTAAACACGGGACTTTACATTGCTAGCTTCATTCTCAGTATTGCTGTTGGTTTGCCACCATCATGAAAGTTACTCAAGTGACCGTCACCCGCGAAGTTCTTTATATTTCGCCTTCTGGACGTGTATATAGAGAATTACTAACTCGTCAAGAGCAAATATCTACAGAAATCTCCGCAACATTAACACAATACAGCCATCCTGATGACAACATTTACGCCGTCACCAGCTTTGCCAGCGAGTTGCATCAACAATCAAGTGTACACCTGGACCAGTCTTCTTCGTTTTTGCCCCTGAAAACACTGCTTCAGCCCAGCCACGTAGCCGAATTTTCCGTTTCGGCCCCTCCAGGAAATTCAAGCCTTGATGATTCCTCCCGGGAGCTAAGCGCACATACAGCAGCAAACTTCTCATCAGAACTTCCATCCACAATAATCGTTTCTTCATCTCCATCTCCACCTTCTTCACTGTCGTTCTCTAACATTGAAACATCAACTCCAAATTCCCAAAATGACATTCAACCTCTTTCACCGTCTCCTCGTCACTTTGTTTTCACTCCTATTTCACCTCAACATTCACCTCCCAACGTGCATATAGCTCCTCATTACAGCCCTGTGTCTCCTCCAGTGCATAATTTGCTGCCAATGCTCTCCTGCCAACCATCACAGTTCGCCGTGCCCAAGGTCCGAAGGAATCTCTTAAATCAATTTCAAGAGGCCTTTCATCGGGAGGAGAACAGCCTGTGCACTAATAACGCAAACAGTGTCGACAACTCAGCATTTCTACAGGACCAGGATGTCCTAGGTGATCAAATAACAGACCTTGCCATTCCTCATCTGGTGCCCGTTTCTCAAAGCGCCAAAAGGCGTATTGTTCGCCAGCAAAGAGCCCGACACATGGCTCCGTACCAGCCGTTAACACCGGAGTGGCGCGTAAGAAAATTCAAGTGACGCTTTTTGTGTGCTCTACAGTGTCCACTCTATAATAACAGTGTTCTTTTGCATAAATTTTTGATGCATTTTGTTTTTGCAGTGTTCCTAGAACTGTTCAACAGCTGTTTTTTAAAAGCGTTTTTAAATATTTTCTATAGAGCAGAATGTCGTATTTATTATGTAGTAGCGGTATTTATTTTTTCCTAAACATATAAATATTAAACTTAACTTTGTAATTCTTAAGGGAATATTTCACATGCGTATTTTAGTATTTCTAGAACTGCTCAACAGCCGTGTTGGCATTCTTCTCTTTTTAAAGCGTAGTAACTACATGCCTATTTGCCTAGTGTTAATCTAGGCGTATTTTCTTTATAAGCAGAAATACCAATTGTCTATAAACATTTATTCAGGAATACATCCACATGTCATCAGTGTAGTGGTTTCATCCCTTAACACTTTTTACTTTGTGTCATTTCATGTGGCTGTTTTGCAATATAACTCAAGTTATACACAGTAAAATATAACGGTGAATTTTTTCTTTAGTGTCCATCATGAAGGCTCTTTTAAACTTTTCTTCTTTGTGCATATAAGACATGTAATTTTTTCCTTGTAATTTTATTGTTTTATTGTTATGTTCATATTGCCTAATAATTGCAATATATATTTAAACAAAAATGCTTTTTCTGTATTTCATTTATTCAGTTTACCTATGCAGAACTCCTTCCATTTTGCTTGTAAGTGTAAAATTAGAATCTCAAGAAGAGGTATTCATGTGAAAGTTTAACTTAGAACCCGTAGGTTAGATGTTCATGTTAGGGTAAATTAAAATGACTTAAGGTCGTGATAAATTCATGTAAATTTTTGCATTAGAACATTCAGCTGAAAAATTCATGTAAGAGTAATTTATATAGCTTTTCCCTCCAGTTAACCCTTCCGAGATACTCCTTGTTATTTACCTCAATTTTCCAATACTTCTCTTAAAGGAAAAATCATTACAAAGGACGGGCTGGTTGTTTCGGCGAAATTATTGTTTCAAAATGTTCATTCTGTTGAAGTTCTACTGTTAATCAGCTGTTTCTTGCACGCGTGCATCTGCGCGCACGTGGCGCGTTTTGTCCGATGTTTTTTTTTTTGAAAAATTAACAATTTTTGAAAGTTCAAAATTTTTTATTTTTTGAAACATTAGCAATTTTTGAAACTATAGATTTTTTAAATTTGTTTGGGATTTTATGAAATTTTAGGCAGTTTTTAAAAGTTTATGCATTTTTGCAAAAATTAGGCACTTTTTTTAGAGGGTTTAAGAAATTTTAGGAAATTTTGGAATGCTCAAAAGTATTTCGAAATTTTAGAACTTTGTGAAGTATTTAGAATTGCGAAATTAATGTCAATTAGTTCATTAGAACACTGAGTTGAGAAATTCATGTGACAGTAATTTATATAACTTTTCCCTCCAGTTAACCCTTCCCAGATATTCCTTGTTATCTGTCTGAAATTTCCAATCGTTCTCTTAAAGGCAAAATGAATTCGGCTATAGCCGTTCAAAACAGACCAAAGTTCAACTGCACGCTCAGATATCCACGCACCTGCAACAGGTCACACTTTTGCAAGCTTGCATTTTTTCTGTAACCCGTAAGTGTTACTCCTTTAAATGGCACACACACAAGCATTTTAGTTTTCTCTAGAGCAGCGGACGTGCAAGGTAAAAGCCAAGACAACAAACATTGCTGGAATGTATTCAAATACGATATAGGGAAATGTCTACTTTTCACACTCTCATCAATTACGCACCATGTACTTTAAACTTATTATTGGTCTAATTCATGTTAATGCAGCTAAATGTTATTATATATTTCCGCTGTATGCTCTTTCTAAAATAATGTAATGCACACACAAGCAATTTGTTTTCTCACAACTCTGCCTTTACCCCTCTCGACCAATCAAAGACATTCTTATTTTAACCAATCGAAACCTTACACGTCACTTCCGGCAGTGAAATGCGAAGCATCGTGTTTTCTCAGATATTACTGAAAAAACTGCCTAAAAAGCAGTTCTCACGGTAACAGGAAAAAAGACGTTTGTGTTTTGGTTGCGTAATTTCCGGTATAAAAAGAGGTGGGGGAGGAAGTCAGCGCGCATTAAAGCAGCGCAACACATATTGTTTTCAAAACTGTTCATTCTGATGAAGTTCTATTTTTAATCAACTGTTTCTTGCACGCGTGCTTCCAATAGTTCTCTTAAAGGGAAAATGAATACAAAAGTCGGGCTATAGCCGTTCAAACAGAACAAAGTGCGAAAACAGTATACTGCACGCTCAGATATCCACGTACCTGCAGCAGGACATTTGTGCAATGTTGCATTTTTTCTGTAACCCGGAAGTCTGACTCTTTCTTTAAAAGAATAGAATGCACACACAAGCAATTTGCTTTCTTCTACAATACCGGACGTTCCAGTTCTTAATAAAAATAAAAAAAGATAACCCCTTTTCCCCATTGGTCGAAATCCGGCTCTGCATGGGCCAATCAAAAACATTCTTATTTTAACCAATCAAAGCCTTACACGTCACTTCCTGCCTCCGTTTCAATAATAAGCTCACCTGAATTTCTTCCTTTTCATCCTTGGCTTCCCAACTAGACACTTGTCAGTCTCCATTCCCTCTCCTAAAGTCACGTAACCTTTATTCCAGTGTATTCTTAATAATAATAAAAAAGAAAACACCTTTTCCCCCATTGCCTACCAAGGGGAAGTGCGTCGGGGTGGTTAGGGGCATGCAAGGGGGTGCGTCCAGCGATGCAGCCAGTCCAGAGGGTGCACCTTCAAGGTCAAATGGCATGCAGACCCAATGTCAATCTCCCGGGGCGCCGCACCATGTACGCGAACGCGTGCGCGCACGCGTAGATCAGTTCGGAGGGTGCGGAGGGTGCTCGGGAAAGAGAAGTGCATCGGGGAATGCTGGTGGTCAAGGGGGTGCGTCCAGGAATGCGTCAAAGGGGTACACGTGGTTGCGCCTGGGGTGGGTGGTAGCGTGCGCGGGAGTACGTCAAAGAATGCGCGAGGTGGTGCGCAAAAGTGCCTGGGGGATGCAGAAATTCAAGAGGGTGCACCGCGGTGCCCCGGGGGTGCGTAGAGAGTCAAGAGGGAGTGCGTCGAAGGATGCAGAAGGTCCAGGTTGCGCCTGGGGAATGCAGAAATTCAAGAGGGTACGCGGGGGGAGTGCGTCGGGGGTGGCTCCAGAGGGTGTACCATGACCTTCAAGGTCAAATTGCATGACCTTCAAGGTCAAAATTTTCAAGGTCAAATTGCATGACCTCAAAGGTCATTCAAGGTCAAATTGGATGAACTTCAAGGTCAAATTGGCTAATCCAACACTTTTACTGTTCATTCTGATGAAGTTCTATTTTTAATCAGCTGTTTCTTGCACGCATGTTTCCAATAGTTCTCTTAAAGGGAAAATGAATACAAAAGTCGGGCTATAGCCGTTCAAACAGTCCAAAGTGCGAAAACAGTATACTGCACGCTCAGATATCCACGTACCTGCAGCAGGACATTTGTGCAATGTTGCATTTTTTTCTGTAACCCGGAAGTCTGACTCTTTTTTTTAAAGAATAAGATGCACACACAAGCAATTTGCTTTCTTCTACAATACCGGACGTTCCAGTTCTTAATAAAAATAAAAAAAGATAACCCCTTTTCCCCATTGGTCGAAATCCGGCTGTGCATGGGCCACTCAAAAACATTATTATTTTAACCAATCAAAACCTTACAAGTCTCTTCCTGCCTCAGTTTCAATCATGTCCTCACCTGAATTTCTTCCTTTTGATGCTTGGCCGCCCAACTAGACACTTGTCAGTCTCCATTTCCTCTCCTAAAGTCACGTGACCTTTACTCCAATGTATTCTTTAAATAAAATAAAAAAAAGATAACCCCTTTTCCCCATTGGTCGAAATCGGGCACTGCATGGGCCAATCAAAAACATTCTTATTTTAACCAATCAAAACCTTACACGTCACTTCCTGCCTCCGTTTCAATAATAAACACACCTGCATTTCTTCCTTTTAATCCTTAGCCGCCCAACTAGACTCTTGTCAGTCTCCATTCCCTCTCCTAAAGTCACGTGACCTTTATTCCAATGTATTCTTAATAAAAATAAAAAAAAGGTCACCACAGACCCAAGGTCAATCTCCCGGGGTGCCCCGCCATGTATGCGAACGCAAACGCGTGCACGCACGCGTAGATCAGTTCGTCAACGGAGGGTCCAGAGGGTGCTCGGGGAATGGAAGTGCCGTGCGTCGGGTCATGCTGGTTGTCAAGAGGGTGCGCGGGGGTGCGTCAAGAAATGCGTCAAGAGGGTACGCGCGGTTGCACCTGGAGTGGGTGGCACATGCAGAGAGTCAAGTGGGTCAAGTTGCGCGCGGTAGTTAGGGGTTGCTCAGGGGATGCAGGAAGTCCAGGTTGGGCGTGCGGGGGGGGGATGCAAAAATTCAAGAGGGTGCACGGGGGTACCTGGCAGTGCGTCGGTGGAGGCAACCAGTCCAGAGGGTGCACCATAACCTTCAAGGTCAAATGGCATGACCTTCAAGGTCAAATTGTCGGAACTTCAAGGTCAAATTTTTCTAGGTCATATTGCATCACCTCAAAGGTCATTCAAGGTCAAACCGCCGGAACTTCAAGGTCAAACCACCGGATCTGCATGACCTCAAAGGTCATTCAAGGTCAAACCGCCGGAACTTCAAGGTCAAACCACCGGAAGTAGCTCTTTACTACTCTCAGACGATGAAGACAGTGACAATAACGAATTGTCTCTTAACGGAAGTGACATTGACAACGATATTGAGGAGCCACTGGCTGTTCCATTGAATTAGAAGAACAGGTAATTCATAAACTATAATTATAGTTACAGTATTTTAAAATATACATAATTTGCGAAAATGTTTTCTTCAATTTTGATTTTGGCAACTGCATCATTGTAAAAGTTTGTAAAATATAATTTTCTTACTTTTACGTCTGAGCCAAGCAGACCTGCATGTTGTATGAGTGTACGAGAAACAGGGAAATAAAAAAGGAGTGGGGTAACAACCTGGCAACGCTGAGTGTGATACTGCATCTGATTAGCTGGACTCCAGAACTCTTCTCATTTGAAACGCATAATAGGACATTCTTTCACAAGACTTTTATGGCAACAAATATCACTGGAGGATGTAACATCCCTCAGAAAAGCAAAGTAATACATTTATAATATCGAATGTGAATATAAGTACCTTTATAATCCTCTAAACAATTAACCATTGTATCCTTTATACCTAAAGGATTTGTACCGTTCATTGTTTACTGTATCTTGTCATTTTAAAGCGTTTCATGAAGTGGTCAACCTGGCAGTATTTTTAGGACTTTAAAACTATGTTAGAGGAGTATTCCTGCAGCAAGGTAATAAATGATTAAGTAATTTCACCAATTAAACACTGGGACAAGGTTTGGAGGGGGATAGTTAATCACCCCATGAATCATATCCGTTTTAATGGAGCTTCCCGCAATTAAAATTAGAGTAGTTATAAAGTAAACTTGAAAACCAGCGACGAAAAATTTTTTCTTTCCTTTTTTTAATTTACGTCTTCCAACGTTAAGTTATATCGGACGGTGAATGACATGGATGAAATAATGTTCAAATGAATCCGGAGTCCATGGAGCTTAGAGTTACCCGATATTCGTCTTTCAGGATAAGGAAAAGCCCCGGAAAAACCTTATTCAGGTGACTCACCCTAACAAATTCGAACTCGGGACCTCTTGAACGTGAGGCAGATACGCTACCACTACACTACCGAGGCGGGCTGGTACCAGCTTTGTTTATTTAGTAAGGAACACATTGCGATATCTCCCCTCAAATGATTAGTAGAGGCAATTAAGTGTTTCACATCGCCTCCAAGTATGTTTCTCCGGAAAAGCTAGAAGTGTTCCATTAAATGCATAGAACAGTAATAGGGTACTGGAGTAGGTTATCGTGTCGAGGAACTTAATATATCAAGTAAAACAGCTGGAGAGATATTATTTAAATTTTGAGAGCATGGACATGAACGACACAGTTCAATTAGCCATTTTTATGCGAATGTAAATCCTCAAACAATATGTTATTTGAAAAATTCGTCGATTCTTTTGCTTTGGTAAACGCCACCAAAGTTCGAGACCACCTTCTACGAGACTGTGTTTCCTGTGGTGACATGATATAGTAACATGTGGAAAATTGGTTACAGATGGCGCTAAAGGTGTCCCCTAAACTTCATTGGAATCTTAGGATAATTTTTAAAACAAGTTAATGAGGAATCAAATAAACTAATGGCATTTCATTGTTTCATCCCTCGAGAGACATTGTGTGTCAAAGATATATCTCTAAATCGCGTAAAGCAGATGACCGTAAAATCAGTTAATGCAATTAAGCGGTTGTCACTCTGTCATCGCCAATTACGGGCACATATAGGCAACATTGGAGCTGATTTCACCACTAGGGTCGACATCGGTGATTGTTTAAAGTAGCTACGGTAAGAGAAGAAATAAATTTGTTTTTGAAATAGGAAGAAAATGGAATGTCAGAACTAATTCTATTGAAAGTGGTTATGAACTGGCAGTTTTCGTAGATTTAACACTCATTTTGGTAGTTCAAATACATTACACTGCTAAAACTTAGTCACACCTGACGTATGCTGTTAGTCTTTCATGTTAAAACTTCAATTGTTTTCATAAAAAGTGATTTTATTGTAGCCGCGATATGGATTAATTGTTAAAGCGACAATAATAAGTTTAATAAAA
This sequence comes from Mantis religiosa, assembly GCA_030765055.1. NCBI lineage: Eukaryota > Metazoa > Arthropoda > Insecta > Mantodea > Mantidae > Mantis > Mantis religiosa. The sequence continues at coordinate 202,910,000 of CM060947.1, read as the reverse complement.
AGTTTGAGATTAATAGTTTTGTTCACTTGCCTAACTTAAGGACTATTAAGACTTCCAAAGGGTTGGAAAACACAAGATGCTCTCTGTACAGAAATTTGGAAGACGATTTTGTTGTATATGATCCACAGATGTCAATGGTGGTTGTTCAATGACTAGTTCTCGTTCAAGCAATTGAGGTATCTGGACGATTGCAATTTGATTTAATGAAGTAGTTAAACAACACGGGTATAGAGGTTTACAGTTGATTGTCACATGTTTATGAATATACTTATTTATATAAACAGATATTTTCCAAGGTGAAGCTGATGAAATAAAAAAGAGATCAAGAGCCCGCATCGGTAGCGCAGATGGTAGCATTTCTGCCTCACGTTCAAGAGGTCTTGAGTTCGAACCCCGGTTAGCGTGAGTTACCTGGATAAGGATTTTTCCGGGAATTACCTTATCCGCAAAAGACGAATGTCGAGTAACTCTAAGCTCCATGGACCCTGGGTCCATTTGAGCATCAATTAGGTCACTCCGTTCATCGTCCGATATGACTTAAAAGTTAAAGGACGTAAATTATAAAAAAGAGAGAAAAAAACTACATCTTTCCTGACTACTTCTTTCCTGACACAGATGAATTATTGCAAAATGAAAAAGAAGCAAAGAACGATAAAGGAAAGAGAAGTTCAAGGTAGACATGTACCGGTACATCTTGTATATGATTGTGTCTCTCACAAAACAATGTAACTATTTGATGGATAGAGTAAACATGAAAAATGCAATGTCATTGCCGGAATTTGAACCATGGATCTCCTGGTTTGCGTCCAGTCGCTCTTAACCTATGAGCTACCATGAGCAACGTGCCGTCCTGACATTAAATTCTCCAGTTGACTCCTATATTTCCTTGGCAGACCTACAACAGTAAGTCACCACAAACGGTGTATCTCGGATGCGAGAGCCCCTAGTGGTCCATTAATTAACTAAAATAAGAGTTAAATGATGAAGCCTGGGACTTAAGTACTTACAATAGTAAGTCGCCACAAACGGTGTACCTCGGATGCCAGAGCCCCTAGTGGTCTGCCAAGGAAATACAGGAGTCGACTGGAGAATTTAATGTCAGGACGGCACGTTGGCCGTGGTAGCTCAAAGGTTAAGAGCGACGGGACGGAAACCAGGATATCCGTGGTTCAAATCCCGGCCATGGCATTGAATTTTTCAAGTTGACTCTATACATCAAATGCCTATCTACGGCTAGTGTGGAGAAATGATTAATTTCCATCAATTAACTGATGTAACTATTAAATTAACTATTTGTCAAGCGTTTGTTATGTTGCAGTTCCTCTGATACAATAATTGCAATCGCATTTGCTTTTATCACATCAAATTTAATGTTTTGGCCAATCTAAGGAAGAATTATTTCGTTCCATTACTATAAGTACATTGGATTTACTACAAATTACTACAACGCTCGTGTGCCCGCCTCGGTAGCGTAGATGATAGCGTGACTGTCTCGCATTCAAGAGGTCCCGAGTTCGAATATCGGTTAGGGTGAGTAGCCTGGAAAAGGTTATTCCGGGGTTTTCCCTTATCCTAATAAACGGATGTCGGGTAACTCAAAGCTCTACGGACCCCGGACTCATTTGAACATCACTTCACCCATTTCATTCATCGTCTGATATGACTCAACGTTGGAGGACGTAAATTTAAAAAATAACGTGGGTATTGTTCCATGTCAGCACCCTATTGGTTTAGGTGCACGTAACAATACATCGTTGAGTCACATTATTGGACACAACAAAAATGAGATAGGCCCCTTAGTGAATAAAGTGAAGTTGTAACGGTTCTTCCACCTATTTACCCATCGCTGGTATTGTAAACACATCGTACACTTTAACGGGTCTCGTTATTTAATGTCTAGTTTTGCTGGAAAATAGACTGGAAGCCCTGACATGTCCACAGTATTATAATCGCTAGATTAGCTGATGATTTTTGTATCTTGCTCGTTCTTACATTCTACGCGTTTCTATTCCAGGGTTTATTTGTGAAGCATTGGCTAGCATCAGGCTGATGAGGTGTCGGGATTGGTTGGCCTCGTCGCAACTGAGATGGCAGCACTTACGTGACGACTTTGAATGAAAAATAGTAGCAAAGAACTTATGCAAATTATAGTAGGACTTAATGAAGCAATACAGTTTAAAATATTTCAACACGCAAACCAACATGCCCATATATTCCTAATACTCTAGTCTAGATACGTTTGGTACTTTTTCTCTCTATTCGCCGGAATACATTCATCAGTAAGAGTGAGAGCGGCTGCCTGTACTTGGCAGATATAAGAGTGTTCGACTACAAATTGTTTTGTAATATTATTTCAGAAACATATTACTGAAATACATGAACTCGAAAGAGGAAAGACGAACGGTTCAATAGCAACATCTCACCGGAAAAAAACTTTTTTGAGGTTCTATGTTTCCATAAAAACATATTTAAATATGTGGGGTGCATGTGTCTATGAGCAGCGTGTGTTAACAAGCCACAAATTTGATATTGTACTTCAGTATCTTTCATAAGCTGAAATGTGCTGTAGTGAAACGAGAAACTTGAAAACTACAGCGACAATACTACGTGAGATAAAAAGGAGTAGAGTACCTGATATTCATAGAGGTATAAAAGAATTAATCATCCATATAAGAATGAGAAAGTCCTTAACTAGATCTTATTGATATTTGAGAAGAGGAATTGGATTACATACAGTGAGTTACTGAACTAACCGAAATAACTTCAGCGATTGAAGATGTGATTAATTTAAGCAAGTTGATATAGGAAATGCATGGTTGGCAGCTAAACATAATGGAGTTAATTGTGCTAAACCTAACTGGCATCCAATGGTGATGAGCTGATATTTAAACAATGTGGTCGAAATTATTGAATTAGAATGTCTTGAAAAATGTGTTCCTAGTGTAGAAATATCAATTTTGGTAGCTCTCACTCACTACTACTGTGAGGTATATATAAAGGATATAGAGGACATAGAAAGACATGCGTATCTTCCGAAAATTCCAATAATAATATAAGCAAAACGCTAATTGTTTGAAGGGGTATTTTCAATTGAAGTGACAAGTAACAGAGGATGCTTATGTCAGAAAGGAGCAGATGATTAAACAGTAACATAATTTTAATTACAGAACCTCCTGAAAATAACCAATTTATTTTCCTCTATCTTGATTTAACATTTGTGGGCACTGAAATACTTAGCGTGTATGATGATGCTTATATTAGTGCAAAAACAAGTGGTTTAATTATTACTTCCAATAATTTGTAGACTGTGATGGAATCTTTGAAGTTGAATGAAACCGTTTCATATTTGTTGTCTCTTTTATCACAAAAATAGATAACATCGCTGCTATAGTAGAAGTACCTAGTAGAACTATGGAGGGTGCTTGTAGGAAATCAATTAAAGTAAGAACATAAGCGAGTTCAAGTGCTGCTTTATATGCGCTTCAGAGCAGAGCAATTTTATGTACAAAAATGGAGAAAGAGATCTGAAGTACGCGGAACTCAGCGATTGAAAAACTCTCGATACCTTTGGTTCTCCTAGTGCCTCTCCTAGGGGTATGGTTTCGGCTTAATGGTTAAAATTGTGCTAAAAACATTACCAACTCCCTTTGACTCGTTAGATATTATGGGGCTTGTACACCCAGTCAAGCAATAAAATGCATTTGGAGAGAACTTAAAACTAAGGTGGGTAATTCGCTCCAATGGAGCTTACAGCAATTCCAGAATTTCACTTGTAATGATCTGACTAAACCGATAGATAGCATTGGGCAACAAAAAATAATTTTTGAATGTTTCGAGCACTTCATGAGGTAATTTCTACTAATTTTGGGTTGAGAAAAACAAATAGGACAATGAAAACTTTTTATTAACTCTAGTTTCTGTGATATACACAAGGTGGAAGCATTACATTTTAACGGATTGAGAGAAAGGGATACATTTTAATTACATACATACTAACAACAATGAAAGTGCATTTGATTTTTTAACTGGTAATGACATGCTAAGAGTTCTAAATTGCTGGAAAAATACTTCGCAGATAGTCGTGTCTGAAGAGAATCATGTGGTGGCCTATTGACTTCGTCGTCTTTTAGCTTTCCTCTTGTGATGTGGAGTTCCGCAGAATCCCTATACAAAGACCAACAGTAATCCACAATAATTACTTCATTCCAACGGCCCTGATATCTTTGTTCCATAACAGAAATGTCCTGATGGAATCTCTCCCCATGTTCATCACTAACAGCTCCACAACTAGGAGGAAAAAGTCTAGTGGGAGTAGAGAAAATGGATCTTAAGGGACATGTTGCATCCAATGAGCACTGTCACCAAATGCTTGTAGTTGTCATCTCTTTTGTTGCCTAAAAATCAATAAATAACAGCCTTGAAGGTTTCCCAAGCTTCCTTTTCTATCCCCTCCAAAACTCGGTAAAATGCAGGATACTTTACCAGCTCCCTTATTTGTGGTCCAACAAAACTGCCTTCCTTAACTTTTGCATCAATTAATTTTCAAAATTTCTCTATGATTGTGTTTTTTATTCGACAGGTGTACCAACTCCCCCCAAAAATCCCCCAAATTTAAAATCTTCACTCTAACAAATGAAATGTCACTTTATCTACAAACAAAAGTGCCAATCTATCATTTTTATGGTGATTTTTAAATTCAGCAGATGGAAATACATGTAAATTAACTATTTTTAAGCCCGAAATATTTTCATTGTTGCCCAGTGTATTTTTATCTAGATTTATTGAACCCTATTTTACACAGTGGTATATTAGGGCTAGAGTTGATACATAAAAATATACAATTTTAACAACAAATATTTTAAATACTATAAGGAAGAAATTAAGTTTTATTCTTATGCATATTAACTAAAACTATTTCAGACGTTTAAACACTGAGTTTATAAACATCATAAAGTACTTATACTGTTGTGGCTTTATTAGCAAAGATGTGACCGGAGCAGAAAATTCAGTTCCTAGAGAGTCTAGCTTGAATATTAATTCTTATCTTTCTCTCCAGAAAATGGGACAATAGAAAAGGAGATGAACCACAGTTTGAACTTCTTCACCATACATGCACTCGGGGTTGGATGTTAAGTGAAAGCGTGATAAGTATTCACCAAATTTACCATGTCCACTTAAAAATTTTGTCAAAACAAAATTTGGTATAAGAGTTTCACATTTTCCTCGGTTATATACACTAGGGAAAAATAATGTTTTTGTTAAACTTCCATTTGGAGTTGCTAGCCATTTTTGTTTCCGTTCTTCAAGAATATGTTGATGTACTATTCTCCTTACAGTAGAAATAGGACATAAAGTGCATGTCACAGGAAGATTAGATTCTGCAGCCCAGATGCTTAAAGAGCTCTTGTTTGTATGCGATGGTTTCAAAATACAAGTTCTTTTCTTGAACAGGAGAAAATAAGATTAGCGACTTAACTGCATAATAAAGAGCAAGTATATGAAAATTTAAACTAATAAAAATAAATATATAGGAAATTGTGAATCTCACAGCACGATTATTTTACATAAATTGTGTCTTAACGTGACCTACATTTATTATGTGATAACATTGACATCTATCTCTTACAGTTTACCAGTTACGCAACATTCACGCACACTGAAGTCTTGAAGGTTACATGCAAAAGCTCTAGAAAAGGTTGTTATGTTTCAGAAAATGTCTCAAACATACATACAGTTTAATTAAATGTTTATCCATTTTTAGCAATATAAGATTTTGCCACCCTGAAGGATGGTAAGAGTATAAAAGGATTACTGAAGTTTGATGTCCTATCTTTATAAGGTACCAAAATGAAATATTAAGTTTGTAATTTAATCATCTGTTTGCTTATGATTTATTTTGTATAGACACTCAGGCGCGCATCCTTTTCTAGGTTTGGGGAGCGTCAAAAAATAATCTACTGTGAAAATCGATATCGAGATACCTCTACTTGCTACAAGCAACTAGATGAGAAGATAAACAGTATAGGAAAGTTAACGGAAACAACATTTCAAAATATAATAAGCAGAACGATATTAAATTTGTGTGTCTTAATATTTCTCCAAACTTTTTATTTATACCAGCTGAGTCAGCTGCCCCTTATTCTCGAGTTTTATGCAATCCGAATTTTATACTCCAACATGAAAACATCGACTCCATTACGAAGTCTACCCGCGTATTTAACATGAATGTTAAACACTCGATGAAATTAGTACTAATATAGATGTTATCACATCGCCTGTAGTATATCCGTAATTAGATAGCTGACGTGTGCACGTCTGCAAATGGTCACTGGAACCAGCGCGAAGCTGCTGTGTCATCTGTTTATGTGAAGGTGGCTCAAAGTCCCTGCATAGGTGTACAAATTTGTTTACCACGTAATACTCACAATTTACAAGTATTATTCTGAAAATTGCTGGTATATCGTTTTATGTTGTTTTTTAAGTTTCTTTATTGATGAACTACAAATTGGTATATCGATGGATAGAGCAACATGAAAAATTCAATGCCATGACCGGAATTTGAACCACGGATCTCCTGGTTTCCGTCCAGTCGCTCTAATCCATTGAGCTACCATGGTCAAAGCCGTCCTGAAATTAAATTCTCCATTGGACTCGCATATTTTCCCGGTAGACCACTAGGGGCTCTCGCATCCGAGATACACCGTTTGTGGCGACTTACTATCGTAGGTGGCTCAACTGGTTAGAGCCAGGAGATCCGTGGTTCAAATCCCGGCCATGGCATTGAATTTTTCTTGTTGGCTCTATCCATCAAAAACCTTAGCCTATATACGGCTAGTGTGAAGAAATGATTAATTTCCATCAATTAACTAAAATAATCGGAGAAAAATGATGAAGCCTGGGATTCAAGTACTTAAGACCTACTATTGAATTACTTTGCCATGTAAGTCTTGAAGCTTTCATGGCGAGCATTACTAATCAAGGAAGCCTTGATTTGCCATGATGACTAACAAAAACTTTGTAAAATCGCCTGGTAACCAAATGTCGCTCTCAGTATAGGAGTCGAATGTTTTTGATTGATCACTGATGATATATATATATATATATATATATATATATATATATATATATATATAAGGGCGCTCAACTACGGCCGTCATCAGCGCCCTTTAAAAAACCAGTCATGGCATAAGCCAGATATAAAACTTTCTAAAAACTATACAAGTATAACAGAACCTATTAAAAATACACGTCCATAAAAAAATCAATCAAAACCTACTAAAAATTTCGTTCACCCTTTTCACCTTTCCACCGACACGGGTCTCCACGCACGACCTACACGTGGGTGGGCCTGTTGACCGTCTCCCTCAACCACGGAGAGGAGCCCACACGAGAGAGGCTGTTGACTCGGAACCTCGGGTGCACCAAACCCGTACCTACCGAAGTAGGCCCCTGGGGGGGGGAATGTTTTTGAGATGTACTTTAGCGAGCAGTAGGTTTTGCCCTTATACCGTTATTCCTCCGAATTTTGTGCATTCTTCTTTCTAAGAACATCAAGCAATAAGGTTTAGTAGGCGCAAAACTGGACTTGCTCACATGCCATTTAATGGGTGGCCTAACTTGTAAACGTATAACGTGTGACTGACTCACGTGGTATAATACATTTATATCTTTTATTAACTAATTAATGATGATTTTTATAAATTATGTTGTGTACGTTTAATGCTTATTTTATATAACTTGCAAAGATATAAATTCGTGAGCTCGTGGGAACATAGATATTATTGAAATTCAGAAAAATATTGGGAAAGTGTGATTTAGATACCTTTTGTTCTGTTAGATGAATATCTGTTTTCACTGCGGCAACACATATACGCTACAAAATGTATGCAAAATAGTACACGAAAGTGGTGAAATATCAGATCAATTAAAGTATAGAAGTATAAAATAAAATGACATCACATAAACTATAATAATAATCATTTGTTGCTGATTAATTACAAATTAGAACGTTCTCTTCGATTTTCTCCTTACTAATTTAACTGGTGTTCGGGCCATGGGTGAGTGGTTAGACCACTTGGCTCTCATCAAGGTGGCCCGTGTTTGTTCCCCGGCGGCCACAAAGTGAGATTTGTGGTGGACAGCATTGCGCTGGAGAGGGTTTTCTCCGAGTACTCCGGTTTCCCCCGCCAGCATTCCATCGATTGCGCCATCATCATATTTCCTCTCACCTCATCTCTCTCGTACTTTCACTTCCGGCGTTGGACTGATCAGTAATCCCAGAATCTCCCTTATCAGGAAACCTCTGATACTCAACCCGTTGTCTACGAACCTCGAGGTTGCGTGTTTCAGCTGTCCCTATGTTCCACTTAAATGAAATACAGGAATTCATTTATTCAATTTAACTGGCAGGGTTTCTTAATTGGAGCTTACGTCTGTTTTAGTGCATATATTAACCTAACTTAAAGATGAACAAATAAATGAAATGGAATTGACAAAATCATGGCAGTCGTACAAAACCAAATATCTACCGACGCATCTGAAGGCATCCACAGCATGCCAGCTTAATGGAATTTTCACTTCTATTGAGTTTCACACCCGGTGTGGCCGAGTGGCCACAAAGCGCTCGCCTCTCAACAAGGTAAAGCTTGTTTGTAAATAAACTCAGATTTGTATCTGAATATCATGTACTATTTCTATGTGTTACGGTGTCTTCATAATCAGAAATGCATACAAAGTTCGCTTTCCAGCCAAAACATATTTTACTCAAAGTAACTAACAATTTTGATTACAGTAACATATTTTGGAATATTTCCTTACAAATTATATTATATAGCATATATTGTACCCGCTTACCTCTAAAGATTCATATCCTTTGTTCTAACTACGACTCTTATCAGCTTCCGAAATGTGTTGGTTATCTCCAGCTAGCTAGATAATCAGCCACGCTGCCTGGCTTTACTCGCGCTGTTAGAACGGTTACCATGGATTTATCTTTGCTAATAGATAACTCTCAGATAAAGGTACCGGACCATTTTACACGCACGTCGACGAAAGTTGGAGGACTGCTTAGTCCTGAGTGATTCCCTCAGTGCACTTCAAATCCTACGGCAGCTGTACAACTACCACCCTATTGTGTAGCGTATCCAGGATACCCTTCACGTTTTACACGCTTCCGGCGTTAGCGTGGTGTGTGCATGGATCCCTGGTCACGTAGGCTTGCGGGGGAATGAAATGGCGGATTCAGCAGCCAAGATGGGTACTATGAACCCTAGGGTTCAAGTACCATCTGTGACATCGAAAGATTTTAAGACTGTAATGCGTAGAGCTGTGCAAACCTGCACAGTTACGCATTGGTCACTCCTTTTTTACCCATAGTTTTCTATTTAGGAGGGAGCCGGCTCCAATCTGTCCGCTATACAACAATGCGTTATCTGTCCGACACGTGCTGCTAGCCCACCTCGGTAGTGTGGTGGCAGAGTGTCTGCCTCACGTTCAAGAGGTCCCGATTTCGAATCTCGGTCAGGGTGAGTTACCAGGATAAGGTCTTTTCCTGTGTTTTCCCTTATCCTGAAAGACGAATATCGGGTATTTCTAAGCTCTATAGACCCTGGGCTCGTTTGAGCATCATTTCACCCATTCCATTCATCATTCGATATGACTTAACGTCGGAGGACGTAAATTACAACAACAAAAAAGTGATGCTAAGTGTGCTAGACGTCTCTGCAGCTGCCGCACAGCTTTGCAGAAATGCTAGCGTATGACAACAAAGTAGTGGAGAAGGTTTTTTTTTTTTGGTTCTTTTCTGCGAATTTTTAGCACTTTGGGTTTATATTTATTTTTATTTTGTTTTTGTATTTTGTTATGTGCATGTATTTTCTTTTAAGTTTATTTACACTTTTATACAGTTTTAAAAACATTTATATCTGGCTTTTGCCATGAATAATTTTTAAAGGACACTGATAACCTCTGCAGTTGAGCGCCCTTATACACTCATCATCGTCATCATCATCATCATCATCATCATCATCATCATCATCATCATCATCATCATCATCATCATCATCATCATCATCATCATCATCATCATCATCATCATCATCATCATCATCATCATCATCATCATCATCATCATCATCATCATCATCATCATCATCATCATCATCATCATCATCATCATCATCATCATCATCATCACCATCATCACCATCATCCTCTCAGATAACGCATTGTTTACTACACGTGGAGTGCACACCTATCTGGCATTTGTGATTCCTGCGAATTCCATTTGCTGAAGTGATGCGTTTATTGGTGTTTAGCACACGAACGAGGGGCGCGTCGGTACCCCTCTCACTCTTATAAGAATAATCAGTGCGTTATCTGAGAGGTTTCTATTAACAAAGATAAATCTATGGTAACTGATCCAGTAGCGCGATTATACTCCTAGTCACCTGCGATATCTGCTGCTGAATGCTAGGAAGCACTAGTTTCGCCTGTAGAGGGAGCAAGAACACCGATAATTGGTTATTGCCGCACAGGGAGGGACTGGCTCCGACTTTTCGTCTGGAAAGCTCGACGACAAAGTTACTGCCGATAGGGATCCCGGATGCTAAATATTTCAACCTGCACTTCGTCGCTTCGTCGGTAGAAATATTGGTACAACATTGGTTGGTTTCGCTTTATGACGTAAGTTTTGGATATGCCTTCTTCTAAGTTCTTATTCCAAATTTTTCCCTGTGCTTCTCGGGTCATTTAGTGCAAATTTCGTGTAATTAGTGCGCTTAAAGCATCATAAGAAACCATAAAGACCTTTCAGTGCATTTAAAGAAATAATTTGTGATTACTGGCAAGGTCATTTCATTGAAATTTACTTAACGTATTCAGTGTTAACGATTCTAAGGTTGTTATATGTGAAATTTTGGGAGTATAGCTTAGAGTTAGCTAAAATCAACTAACTTTGGAATATTTTGTGGTTATTTCCTAAATCATCCTAAACAGACCTATTAATTTATGGCTTCCTATATTAATAATTGCCAACCACGTTGGGTTATTAAGACCATATCTGTAATATGCTTCCACTTTTAAGTCACTCCAAGTAAAAGGTACAATATGTATACAAACGATTTATATGAAATAACTCTTCGGGAGTTTATCATTTAGAGATTTTTTTAAAATTTTCTATACCCTGACAATCCAAAGACAAAGGAATGTTAACCTTCACATAGCGACTGCCTCTTAAAATTCTATCATAGTACTGTATTCACCTTCTTGCATCGTACGTATAATAAAGTAAGAATGAAATTAAATTATGAAAAACGTTATCTCAATCAACATTAAATAGCTAGAACAATAACTTTATATGAATCATTTACACAAGAGTGAGTAGAGGAAGTCATGTGCACTGACATAAAAAGGTCAAAAATTCAGTTACTTTCGTCGGAATCAAGAATGCGTTTGCGTGTACAGTGCTAAGCAGGGCCCGGACTTTGATGAAAGGTCAGCTTTTTTCTGAGTAGTCATAGACGATGCTTATTGGAAATTAAGTGCATTCTGGAACAAATACGTTAGCTATATATGTTTTTATTGGTCATCAAAATGCATTTTTCCTACATGTTTATAAAACAGTCTTTTAAAATTTAAATGCATTTTCAGGTTATTTTCTTTCTTTTTCGCGAATTTATACGGCATTTACATCTGTAGCCCGTATTCGGGAGGCCCGGGTTCAATTCCCTCGGGCGGACCCATGGGGAAGTTTAAAATAATTTGTACTTAAAAGTTCATTCATATATCTCTTATGAAATAGTAACTTTGTAAGCGTGGTAAACATTTAATTAAGACAGGTCAGTGCTGGTGAATTTATGGCGCATCTATTCGAGGAAACGCCGATTACATCATGCAATACGTGTGGATTGCATCCACAGAGAAACATTTGCGAACTCTTCAAACTGGGAGCGTCTCAGTTACTGTTAAAAGAAACGGCTTTGACGTCAAGTAAAGAGTCATCGACCTTTTATAAAAAATTATGTGAAGTGTTTGTTATTGCAAATATTCCTCTAGGAAAATTAATTAATTCCAAATTACGAGATTTTCTTGAAAGTCACGCTGGTCATACAATTCCAGATGAAACAACTTTGCGTAAAAGTTACCTACAAAAATGTTATGAAGACACGTTAAACCAAATACGTGAATGTGTGAATGGGGAAAAATGATGTATCAATTGATGAGATGACCGATTCAGAGGGGCGTTATGTACCCAATGGTAAACTAGAAGCTACTAGTGCTGGACAAATGTTTCTTCTGACCTCAGAGGTTATGGAAGCTGTTAACCACCGTGAGATGTGCAAACTGTTCGATAAATTCATGTGTTTATTGTGGCCTACTGGAATGACAACGTACTCCTCTTCCTAACAGACGCAGCGCCTTACATGTTAAAGGCCGCAAAATCGATCCAATCAGTTTACAGAAAGATGGTGGATGTTACTTGTTTGGCCCATGGTTTTCATCGAATTCAACATGGCGGAACAGGTCAGATCTACATTTCGGGAAGTAGATACACTAAATTCCACAGTGAAGAAAATACTTTTGAAAGCTCCAACCCGAACTATGTATTTGAAAGAAAAAGCCTCTAATGTAGCTTTGCCCCAGGCACAAAGTTTGTTACGCTGGGGTACATGGTTAACTGCATGTATATACAATGACAATTTTCAAATAGTGAGAGAAGTGCTGAATATCTTAGACAGGTTAGATTCTAAGAAAATGAGAGGGCACAGGATCTGATCAAATCCAAGGTAAATTAACTTTCGTTAAATCAAATTTTACATTTTTGACGGATACCATAACCTGCCTTGAAGTATGTGGCATGACAAAGGATAAGTCGATTGAGTTAGTGAAAATTGCGGAAGAGACGATACAAAATGTAAAAGGTGAGTTTACGGACACAATTAGACAGAAACTCAAATTTGTGTTGGACAAAAATAAAGGATACCAAACAGTTTTTCAGATTGCCGATATGTCAGGAGAAAACTTCAGAATTGATATTTTTGAACAGGATTTAACAAGCAGTGACATAGTGTTTTTAAATATGTACCTATAACATCAGTGGAAGTGGAGAGAAGTTTCTCAAAGTACGAGTACATAGCAGTTTTAGCCGATAACCGCCGTTGCTTTAATTTTGGTAACTTGAAGATGACCGTGGTGCTGTACTGCAACGCTAAGTAAAGTATGTTTCAACTAATGGGTACAGCAACTTATTTTTTCATATTTTATAAAACTGAAAATGATCTGAATCTTGAATTTATTATTTAGTAGCAATAATTGCATTACTTGCTAAGAAAGTTAATTTTAAAATGTGGTTATTCTAACCAAATATCCATTATTTGTCTGACAGTTATTAATTTATTATTATGAAAGAAATTTTTAATTTTGTTAGGTCATTATTCTTACATTTTATATGCATTTTATATATTTTAATGGCATTTAGTAGCTCATTTTTAGAGAATTTTTATATCAACAACTTCCGGGCCCTAGTTATCAGAAACTTTTGCAGCATGTTATACACTGTTCTGGAACAGAGGGTAGGGGACGGAAACTTGCAGAATATTCTGCTTATTTGTGGATATTCCTTTGAAACTACGCATCATTCTTATCTCTATTAATATTCTTATATGGCCGACGTCAACCTTTCGATAGCCTTCAGTTATAGCCTTTGCGTCATTATACTATATTACGGTTTCTTTACATAATTCAAATTTGTTATGTGTAATTTGTTTGGTATACCTACATCTTATCGCCCCTAGGTTGGCTTATAAGTAGCGTTGTCTTCGTTATTCAAGTATTTAAATTACTTGATGAAATATAATGATGCACGATTTAAAACATTCAGCGAGTTTTTCAAGTGATCGCCGCGTCAAAGTACCTAAATTCGACCAGCGTTCTTCATTCGGTTCTTGGAGGCCATGATTCATGCAACGGCCGAAATCTCGAATTTAGTTACCTTGACGTGTGTGATCACCCGTGTAGCTTTAATTAAAAATAACAAAATTACACGTCTCTAAATATTTTCAGTAAATACAATATATTAAAGGAAAAACAAAATGCGAGACAAATATATCTTCTTCCATAGCCTTAAGCGCTTGGTTACGCGAGCATCCTCGAAATCACGGCTGCAAACTTGCAATTGACGTAGTAAATGGAAAGAAACTCTCTGCATATATAATATCCATCCCAGCTTTTCCCAGAAGAACTTTTCATTACTGTATTGGTGGAAAAAATATTCGCAACATTTTAGCAAGTTGGAAATAATGACTTCTCTTCAGTGGGCGAATTTATACGCTCCCTGAACACGCAGACAGAACAAATGAAGCCTGTGCAGCGAGGTGAAAACACTTGGCACCTGCACAACAGCAATGTGTGCAAGTGAAATGTGGTTCGATTACCTTGCTGGCAGTGTGAAACAAAGATTTTATTTGTTCGCTGGCAACATGCGTTGGCAAATGAAGGCTGTACATAACGGATTTTGCTAGTTTCTGTTCATTTAAGTGTGCAAAAATATATTTAAAGGCAACATAGCACTACACATGATGCGTAACTAGGAGATTCGCAGTTTTACTGGTGTGATATATTTTTAGAAATCAGGAGGATCTCTCTCCTTTTCATTTTTTTCCTCACTTTCTCCCCTTCTTTTATATCTACTGACGTATAAATCACAAATTTCCTCATATCGCATGGTGTATAGTAATCATAAGTGTGAAACTTATTTCTACAGCTCGTTAAAATGAATGATTATCATAAAGATTCCAGAGATTTTAATTCCATTTAAACTCGTACCATAGCTTCACCTCATACATAGTATATGCTTAAATGTACCTTTAATATAATTTATGCTCGATTACGCCCAAGTTAGACACTACATATCCAGCTACACTTTAATGGACCTCATTAAAATGCAGGTTTCCACCAATCAGAAGATCCGTATATAGGAATTAATACCTTTGCGTCTGCGCACAACACTGTTGAAAGTGCAACAATAAGTTCTTCAATCGGAAAACCAACAGGAGTTTAGAACAAGTAAAAATGTCGAGCACGTGTGACAGTGAGATGAAACTTACAGAACCATACATTTCTGTAAAGTACACTATGCAATCAATAACATTTGTCGCAAAAGTTAAGAAACATGAAAGTAAAGTTCTATGCATCATGGATTGGGGGAAATCAAAAGGCGGAACCTCATTTTCATAAAATGCATTACCCGTCTATTTCTAAGAATCGTTGCAAAGAGTCAAGCATTAACCTTGCTTGTACACTAAATAAATGATAAAGAATTCTGCCAAGGTCGAGATGAATAGGTACATTCGCGACATACTTTGCGCACATCACAACCCTGACAGCTGTTTCACTACGTAAATTAAGATCCATGAACTTATTGGTTCAGCAATCGTAGAATATTAAACATTTGATAAATGTTAGAGTTAGACGCATGCTGGAGCATAAGATCAAGAGTTTGAAATTCTCAAGAGATCATTGTATTGTTAGGTGATACTGCGTAAATATATATAATACTGTAAGTTAATGCACTTTCATGTCACTTCAATGTTTATATCTACCTCAGCCTCCACCATGGTGTTTGGAGATTATATTTTGGTGCTTTTTTCTGACAAGATAGGTACTTATTTTTTTTTTTATTCCAGGCGCTAAAAGAATCTCCATTATGTCCAGTTTAAAAACATAGAGCCTTTTAGAGCGTCAAGAGCTTTTTAAATCATTTAAATAGTACTTAAATGGTAGCCTCCATTCCTTTAAAGCTGTCCTGTCACGTCCTACTTTAGAACGTCTGCATCAATGTTTCCAGCTATGCCAAAATCAAGTAGTAAATTTGATTTCATGCTTAAGAAGCTAGTTGTTTCCCTGTAGTGTACCTTCTACCATGTTTGTTTTTATTTCTTGGTAACGTGCATAAAAAGGTTATAATTAAAAGCATTATTTCTCATTTTGTTAGGTTCTCAAGTTGTATGAGGTACAAATTTGGCGATTTAACCCAGTTTTTATTTTGTTGTTTATGCTGTACAGAAAGTAAATTTTAACATTTTTCTTAAATGCTTTAGGCATTCAAAAATAATAGTGTGTTATTAAAATGATACCCCAACGGTTGACTCTTATAATGAATAATGTTACATAGAGGTGATAAATAAATATTTAGAATAAATGGTTAGAATATACTAAAATTACTTTATAGTGTAAGAAGCATGGGTTGCAATTAGACAATTTTTGTCTTGAAGCAAAGAAGTTATTATGTGTTTCAAATGGGAAGAGTTCTCGCCTGTAGGGAATCAGATGTGTTAGAGCCGTCAGTGTTGTCACCTCGTTATCCCCACTCTTAATATTTCTCTCCCTCTGGCACACTTGCGAGTGTTCTTGGCACTAACGCAAACTGAATTTTCCGAAGTTTTATAATAATGCAGTTGTTGAAATCACAATCGTAACATGGATGTTCTTATATTACGAAAATGGTTTAAATATTTAGTTTAAAATTAATTATAGTTTGAGAATTACTTATTTTTCTAATCCAATGAAAATACCAGCGGTGTATCCGTATAGCTGTGAATGTTACATTAAGAGATGATTCGTCATTGTCATTGTCTTCAACGTCTGAGTACTGCAAATTTATGATGATAGGTTCCAAAACTTCATTACGTGCTATTTCTTTACAAAAGTTGTCTTCTTGTAGTTTATCTGATGTCTGTCTCAGGCAGTTTTCCCCGTCTTGTTGCGTTCCTTGTTAATTTCTTGGTGAATACGTCGTTCAACGTCAGTCAGTTTAAAAATATCATTTCTATTTGCAACATAATTTGAACCCACATTAAATCAGTTGGATTGTTCTGGCAGTAGTAAGCGGAAAGGTGGATCGTATCTCATTGATCCAGCTGATTCACTTTTTCATGGAAGAGGTACTGAGCAGTACTGCTTTGAACTCTCTGTAGTAAATAGAGATTACGAAACATTCATAAAGATATAATGTGACCAGACACGTTCAGCCAGACCAGCAGGAGGTGTATTATTTCCTCTCATCCAGTTTAACAAACACCTTGGCTTATTCAAAGAAATATTTCTTTTATCACGTCATATCAAATGTTTACGTTTCAGTTCTGAGTAATTTCAAATACAAGTTCACGCATACATGCCAACCAATAATGATGTTCATTAGAGTGCTTACGTCGCAATGCATTGTTATAATACAATGGTATCTACTTTATTTATTTGACTTAGGAAAACTATTTGAGCTGAAAATATGGGATTTTTACAGCTATGACAAATACTTTACTCCCTCCTTCCACGTGGATCAGTTTTGGCAAAATTTGAACTTTTGTCTTAGCGCGAATAGTATTTATTTGAGATTCATTAGTTTGGCGCTCGTCATACACTACATAAGGGGAATGTAACACAACAACATCGCAGGACTCCGATTGGTTGCTCACCTAGTAGCACTCAAGGACAAACATCATCCCATTTGAAGCACATAATAGTCACAAGTCAATGTACCTATGATAATTAGACATTCCAGTGAACTAAGTCCACATGAAATCTATTAGACCAAAATTCAATTATTAAGAACTTAGAGCTTTCATATATTATTACGTTTTGTTTCAGTTGCGTATGAAAAGTTTTATTTGGTAGGATATAATTAAGGCACTGTGGATTATTATGTGTTTCAAATGGGAAGATGTTTGTCCTTGAGCGCTACTAGATGAGCAACCAATCGGAGTCCTGCGGTATTGTATTGTATTCCCCCTAATTGGTGTGTGAACGAGAGCCAACCTAATCAATCTTATCGCGCTAAGGCAAAAATTCAGATTTTTCCGAAACTGATCCATGTGGAAGGTAGAGAGTAATGTATCTAATATAACAATGAAAACCCCATAATTTTAGCTAAAATAGTTTTTCTAATACAAATAAATAAACCACTATTGCCTGTATTATAAAAGTAAATCACCACGTAAGCACTGTATGAATATCATTACTGGTTGGCATGCATGCGTGTACGTATATCTGTAATTGCTCAGAACTGAAACCTAAATGTTTGACATGACGTAATTAAAGAATTACTTTGAAGAATCCAATACGAGCGAGAGGAAACAATAAATTTCCTGCTGCCTTGGCAGAACGTGTCTGGTCACATTATATCCTTTTTATGAATAGTACGTAATCTCTATTTACTCTAGAGAGTTCAAAGTGGTTGGTGTGTACGTATGTACATATACTTTTAATTACTCAGAACTGAAGTTTAAACTACTGAATATGACGAAATTACTGTGAATAAGTCAAGGTGTTAAATTAGAGGAGCAAACACTTCATTTCCTGTTCGCCTTTGGAATGCTGTATGCTTATGTTTATGAATGAATGCTGGATTAGAAGTGTTTATTTACTCTGGAGATTTCAGATCAATAACATTCAGTTGAAGAAATTGAGTAGAGTTAATTGTCCTCTGGACAGGGTTCCAACGTGAAGCAGAGTAAGACTGTTGCTGGGGTTGCCTGGGGTTGCCGTACACCACAAATAGTATACAAGTATAAACCTGTAGGTAGAAGAAATGTTGGCAGGCCACGAATGAGATGGTCCGATCAATTTCCTTGAAGTCGGAATGGGCCACAAGGTTTATACCGTGATAATGATGATGATCATCATTCAGTTGATCCTTTCACAACAGTAGAGTAAGAGTTAAATAGTGCAATGACTTCATGCGGTGAATTTAGAGGCGATTCATAAAGGCAGGTATTGCGAAGTCAGGCTCGAGGTATTATTTCTAAAGTGTACACGTTCTTCAAAAAATTTTCGGAAACAGAAACTAAAAATGAGTTATTGCAAAGAGTACTTCCGTTTAAAATCAAGGAAAAAGCTTATCAACTTGTAATTGAAATGGTACACGAGGTAATACGCTCCCATCTTACCACTGTCAATATAATCCAATTGAGCTGGTGTGGTAATGATAATCACCATCATTCAGTTGATCTTTTCACAACAGTAGAGTAAGAGTTAAATAGTGCAATGACTACATGCGGTGAATTTAGAGGCGATTCAAAAAGGCAGGTATTGCGAAGTCAGGCTCGAAGTATTACTTTTAAAGTGTACACATTCTTCAAAAAAGTTTCGGAAACAGAAACTAAAAATGAGTTATTGCAAAGAGTACTTCCGTTTAAAAAAACAAGGAAAAAGCTTATCAACTTCTAATTTAAATGGTACACGAGGTACTACGCCTCCCACCTTACCACTGCCAATATAATCCAATTGAGTTGGTGTGGGCTCAAATAAAAAGGGGGACTGCAAACAGAAATAATACTTTTAAACTGACGGACGTTAAACGACTTGTTCACGAAGAAATTGACAAGGTGACACAACAGGACTTTGAAAATTGCATGAGGCATGCAGAAAACCTTCAAGAAGACGATTTTAAGAAAGAAATAGCACGTGATGGGATTTTGGAACCTATAATAATAAATTTGCAAGACTTAGACAATGAAGACAGTTACAATGGCGATTTGTCTCTTAACGGAAGTGACATTTACAGTGAAATGGATGAGCCACTGGCAGTTCCATTGGATTAGAAAAAAACAGGTAGTTCATAAAGTATAATTATAGCAATAGTATTTAAAAATACACATAATTTGCGAAAATGCTCTTTCCAATTTTGATTTTGGCAACTACTTCATTGTAAAAGTTTGTAAAACATAATTTGCTTACCCTTACTTCTGCGCCAAGAAGACCTGCATGTTGTATGAGTGCGAGAGAGAGAGGGAAATATAAAAGGAGTGGGGTAACAAGCTGGCAACGCTGAGTGTGATACGACAACTGATTAGCTGAACTCCAAAACCCTTCCATTTGAAACACATAATAGTCCTGAAGTAGGCGGCATTATGTACTGTGTATTCCTACAATTCGTGTCCGAAATGTAATGACGTAATAATTTTTTTCGCTAGTCTGTAGCAAATATACACCTCACTTTCTTTATGAAACTGCAAGAGATATCAACGCTTATCATTTCAGAGAATCAGAACAACTTACGCTACAGATTTTTGCTGTGGAAACTCTTGTTAAACGTAATGTTGGTACGTCATAAGTTAGAAGATATATTGGTGTAATGTAACTATCTAAGATTCAGAAGAAAATTTAATTCTACATCCTAACTCAGCAGCTGGCTTCAAATGGTTCATTTAATAGTCTCCGTTAAATTAACCACCCAACTTAATCAGTGTTGCCAATACACATACATATACTGTTAGAGAAATATCCCATCATTCACTGTTGTAGGAGCTGGCAATAGACTGATCAGTTGTGGAGACGATATCAGAAGTATCGCACACAGGGAAACTACCTTCTCTGCTGTAGCAAAGTAAAAGAAGTGTTTTTCCGCGGTTCTTTGAATAAACATTTTAGAATAACTTATTCCTAACATTTCGCTTGTAATTTTACAAATGTTTGTTCAACTGCGAGCATCAACTTGCAACGACTGCGCGATTTTCAGTGTAAATGCATTTCTATCATATTTCCATTCGAGTAATTGGTGCTCTGCATTTTGATTTGAACCTTTTGCTATCGTAAAACAATGCAGTGTGGACTGCCATTGTTCGCCGCGCAGTTACCTAAAAATTGAATATGTATGAAAATATTAAAGCAAGAGCGTCTGGGTGAGAAGGTGATCTGTTATCCTGGTGAAGCTGTCACTCATTCATAAAAACGTTACACTGTGGTTTTGGGCTGGATGTACGCCACAGCAAAGGGAATAATGCGATTACCGCTTCAGCCCGTCGAGGTTTTGTAACATAATGAAGTGGTCGTAATCACGCAGCCTTTGACAGATTATTTCATCTAAAGCTTCTTACAAACACTGATTTTAGCTGTTTGGAAGTAGTTTTCGATACACCAAATAATACAATTTATTGCCCCATAAGTTTTAGCACAAGTACCTTCAACACCTGGTGTTTAGGTTTAATTCAGGGCCAACGGTATAAAATCTGCTCGATCAGCCCTTTATTGTCGATTGATGCTCCATTTTATTGACCTAAAAGGAAAAAAAAACGAAAAATACAAATAGTTACATAGTTACATAGGTTCATAATTCTCTGACATATAGCTCATTAACAAAAGATTTTATTTTACATGCAGAACATTTACTTAAAAAGGAGGCAGCACTTATTAATCTATTCTTTGAATGGTATATGACAATATTGCACTAATATAGTAGGTAAAGAACTTTTAACATAATAAATAACATGAATAATTTTGGAAGATTTCATCCCTTTATTGCTCTTGTTTGGGGCTTAAAATAAAATGGCACGGTGCACGAAAGCCTACTTCAGAGCTACTGCAACTACCATCCAACAGAAGGAAGGGATGAAGTGCAGATACCACTAGAGGCTACAAATTATAGGTAGGCAACTCAGGGGGGATTCAAAGATAGTTCCTATCTCAAAGACACGTTCAAATATTGGACATGCCAGACAAGCAGAATAAACAACTTAGCAGATCTCTGGTGTTTACAGAGAATATTCTTTATTTAGAGCCAGTATCCGCACATTCATTCGGTACCGCTACTGACACACCTAAAAACACATATTGAAAACAAGAAAACGAACTAAAGGGAAATGAAATGAAATTTTGGTACAAGAGAAACCACCAGCATGCGCTTCCGGCTAGTGGAAACCACTAAACACCCAATGCCACAGCGAGTGATAGACTGGTATCGAATTTTATCATTGGCGCATGGGGATGCTTTCAGCATATGGGTTTTCGGCACTTCAAAAGCTAAAATATAATTTTAATGATATCTTGTAAGAGAAATAAACGGTTTCGTTTTGGCCACGTGTTTGATTTAGTTTCAGAGTGCCTATAAGACACATTATCGATACTTCATTGTCACAGCAGCTTACTGTAAAGATTTTGGCATTTACACTTGCTGGGGAGACTTTCGAATTACTGCAGGATTGTTGACAGAGGCTCTACGCCAAATTACTTGAAATTGAGTTAATTAGCCTTCCGTTCTACATACACACACAAGGTACTGACAGGCTGTTTACAGCCAGAAGGCTTTTGCTGCGTGCCCACCCAGGTTTTGTGTTTTAACGCAGGTTGAAAATT
Organism: Mantis religiosa; assembly: GCA_030765055.1. NCBI lineage: Eukaryota > Metazoa > Arthropoda > Insecta > Mantodea > Mantidae > Mantis > Mantis religiosa. Next base: position 202,887,878 of record CM060947.1, on the reverse strand, counting down.
TTGATAAATGCAGGATCGGATGAGATTATTTGAGTGAGAAAGGAATGTGAGGTAGCTTGATTGCTCCTCTAACTTTGACCAAGATTCAATACTTTTTTTGTACACCCTGGTGTTTGTAGGTTTAAAGTGGGATAATTTTGAAGCCCAACAGCCCATTGGAAGATTATGGAGTTCAGCTTTTGCTGGTGCTCGCATTTACTCCAGTGACCTCGGGTGCGCGATGCCAATCTGGGTACCCGGAAAAGTCTGAAACGGCGTCTTGTTGGGTCGTAATCTCCTAGAGACCGAAACAGGGCGCTTCTACGTGTCGGTAGTGGAGCGTAGAATTTTGTATCTCGGAGCCTAATTTCGTCCTCCACATAAGGGGAAAGAGAGGCTTCATGAAGCAACCAGACGGGGAAGACACGACATACAGAATAGATGGATCGGAGTCCTCTATTCTGTGCACACTGAAAATATGCGAGCCAGCTATCTGCGGCTATGCTCCAGGTCTCACAGGCGAATGACATGAGTGGGATTACCAGCGCTTGAAAGAGGTGTAACTTTAAGCGGATTGGCATCGAGGCTGAACCCAACATTGGGTACAAGGGGGCAATAAGCCCCTGAACTCGAGCCGAGGACCACCGGATTGACTTCCCTTCCGAAGGAAGCCATGCTAAGGACTGTTACGTCCGATAAAGTCCATTATTTTCCTCTGGGTTTGAACCCTATACCTCCGAAACCAGAAGCTAGCATATTATTTGAATTAATCCTGATGGGGGAATTGATCTATAATATCTGAAGTTAAGATTATCGTTAGTTCAAAACGCTGATGTTAAATAAAAGGATCTGAACTAATTATTCCTACTAAACGCTGCAATATTACCAAAATTCTATTTTTTGGGTAAAAATAAACATAAAATTTTGCATTATCTCCAATATGTTGACTTATTCTCTTCCCACTTATAGAGCTACTTAAACTTGAATACGAGTATTGATATTTGCAACACACTGCACTGATCTTATGTTGTATCTGCATCCCCTTAGCCTATAGCACTTTTGGACTACGTAATTCGGTGCGCCCAATGTCCTCCATTAACATAATACAAACTTATGTTAATGCTCTCTTTGTAAATGTGTTTGCTTTTAACGGAGGTTGTCTAGTATTCTTAACTTATTAACTTTTATATTTGAGTATAACCAGAAAGAATGCCCTTATTTTACTCTGTTATCTCCATAATTTATTTTCTCTCCCATTGTTCCTTTTCCTCTCTTCTTTCCATTGTTATTGCCGGCGCTTCATACACAGTCATGTTATATTTTCGAAACACCTTATAAACCTAATTTTATTTCACTCCTAAGTTTTATTCTAAAAATTAAACTTAAGTAATACGTTTTTGCCATTCTCATTTTAAGACCAAAATTATGGTATTTCTTACAGGAATAATTGTAATAGAATAATCTTTGTACAACAAACTATTCGCCCTATCGAAGGATTTTCCCTACTACTTTTAATTTCATCAACGCCTCTTGTTCATTATCAGGGAGTTTTGAGCTTGGAGTTGAAAGTGACTTTGTTCTCAGAGTGAGGACCCTGATCTTGTCGTCCAGCTCAAACCTGGTTCTCTCTCTTCAGTGTCTTAATCCTCTTACGGAGTTTCACCGTCAAAAACTTGACTATGCGCTGATTAAACTGGAAAATCACTAACCCCTTTAATCTCGTTTAAGGAAAATACGTAGTCTCCACTCCTGATAACTTTGTAGTTGACTTCACTAGCATCTGTCGCCTCCTTGTTTCCAAGACCAAGAGATTATATAATCCTCTAACTTCATGTCCATACTCTTATCCTTAGTTAGCTTCAACCTCATAGAGAAGTCATAAGACAAGCATAAATATTTATAAATTCGATCGACAATATAACCGTAACCCTAATGTGGATATACCGTTTGCTTCAGCTGAGTGTGGAAGGAGAGTTCATGTACAGAGCATAAATAACAAGTGCACATTGGATTAAAATTTTAATGCAGCTTCAGGGATTTGAGATTTTAGTTTTGCTCTACAACCTATCATTTACAAGCTTGTTAGTAAACCTGATTTAGCTGGTTATGATAGCGAATGTAATATACATTATATTACTAAACTGCAGCATTTGTTTCAAGATTTGAGAACGCCTGTAATCATATTTAGTGATTAACTAGACCAATTGTACTACATTTCTATATGTGGAGAACCTCCTGATTTTACAGAAAACTAAAAATAACCTTCATTATCATCATCATCAACATCATCATCATCATCATCATCATCATCATCATCATCATCATCATCATCATCATCATCTTATCACGGTTTAAGCTATCAAGGCTCGTTCCGTTCTCATAAATTTTAAATAAAATTTATTTATGCATATTTTTCTTGTTCTGCCAATATTTCTTATGCCAATGGTTTGTATTCTAAAACTAAGTTTGGAAAGCGGATATGATTCATTTTGTCGATACGTTGCTTCCAGTTGCTTCTATATTGTTTTATTATATCTGTTAGCTTAAAAATATTCAATTCTTTTCGAATGTTTTCACTGCTTTCCTTATCTAGAAGACTATACCCTGCTACATCTTTTAAAAACTTAATTTCCGCTGTTTAAATCATTTTTTCTTCTTTTGTTTTGTTGTAGTTCAAGATTCACTGCCATATAATAATATAGGAACTGCCATTACTTTATAAAACTTTAATTTAGTCTCTCTCCTCGTAATTTTTAAGGTTCTCTTGATGGTGCAATATATACATTAAGTTTGCTGATTTAATTTAAAATGCCATATTTTTAAAATAAGAGATATTGAAACCAAGATAATTAAACAGTTTACATGTTCGACAGGTTTTCCTTCTAATAATATTTTGGCTCTTATGATATTGTATCCCTTGAAGGATAAAACTTAAGTGTTTTATATATGTTGTTAAACTATGTCATCGTCAATGCAAATATTAAAAAGTGACGGTGAAAGTGGACATCTTTGTCTTACTCCTTTGTTTATTGTTACAATTAAAATAACCTTTGGAGCCTTAATATAAGATACCATAATATAGAAATTACAAAATACAAACACGCAGGGAGGCAAGGTTACAAGATAAAATAAGGTTTATAAATTATCATGCTATTGTTACGGAATTGCGTACGTCCATTTAGGTTCCGCCTTTGTACATTTATATACAAAATAGTAGTAAAGATAAATAGGTCCTGATTCCGAAATCCTTGATCTGATATTAAAAAGGAAAGGGATAGTTTTTGAAACTGTCTAATAGTTAGCATCGACTACGTTTATAAAATATATGAAAACACAATAAAGAGAAACACATTAAAACGTGAAATTTAAGTAGGAATATCGATTTTCTGAATCCAAGAGCAGCTACATCTTGTGATATTACTACTTTTCGTAGGCAGCGGTATAAATCAAAGCACAGACTGGTTCAGTAAACAGGTGTGGATACAGTTGCGGGTATACACAAATAATGTTATCGGCCATAGCTCTCGTTCTTCTCTTGTTTTGAACAGAATGGCTACTTTGCCGGAATCTCCATTAGAAACCCAATACAGCCATATTTTTGTTCTGTACTACAGTACAGTGAATGAACTATATCAAATGCTTTATCTATTTATAATAGAAGACGTGAAATTTAAGAAAATTGGGCATCTAAATGTTACCATTTCGAATTTACCCAGTTATTAATCCATTCTGATTTGTTAAATTTAGTTACTATTTTTCATAGTACGGTATAATTCATGCAGCAACTTACAGCCCAATATTTATAATCTTAAGCCCAACAACTCGGCGGGATAGTCATTCATCACCATTGGATTATTCTTGTTAATGCTGGACACCTTATTATTAATTAATACAGAACAGTTGTCATTAATAATAATTAATAAGGTGAAACAGTTATGGAATACACAGTTCTTTTAGGAGCACTGAGACTGAACCTTATATATACATAATTTTACATTATCTACTTGGCTATTGGTATATTTATTATGAATAAATAAATGACTATGTAAAACCTCCAAGTTCCAGTTCAAATTGTGTTTCAAATTATATAATCTAAAAAGGTGCAAAACTTTTAATACTGCCTCGTGTGCATTCAAATTACGCAGATAAGTATGATACTGCCATTTTTTGTTGCTTTGGTATAGTGAAAATAAATGCAAATATTTTAAGTTCATGCTATTGGTTGTATAATAATAGATTTTCATTTGTATGTAGTTGTCACTGTTGAAAGTTATCTATTTTTGTAAGCCAATGGAAGAAAGAAAGGTCACAGAATACACAATGGAATCTATAGATAGTACATTTGAGAATATGCACATAAATTTTCATACAAGTAAGACTGAAATTTAAACTTAAGGAATAAATTTCATAGGGCTAAAACGTGAAACTGAGAAGATTAAAAAACAGATGGACAGTGGGTTCAAAACATAATGTAAGGTTGACTTAAAACACCTCCTAGGTAAAAATGCAGGCCAGATGATTCACAGATTTCTAAAGAATATTTATATGAGAGAGTTAAAAAAAATCTAAAATACCATTTTCCCTAAAATCTCAGACCACAAGCTGCTTATGAGCATGTAAAATCTAGAAAATTGTCCACATCGATCTTTATGATGACCTTTATACACTTGTAAGCTAACTCACAATTAAAGAAATCATGGAATCTAATAAAATAGTTTAAGAGAATAAAGAGGTTGAAAAATGATTCTACTTAGAGGGCGTCTGCAGTAAGCGAAGACTTTGTAATGATGATGATGATGACGATGATGATAAAAGCATCCAAATAAATATTATCCATTGGAATGAAACTTTTGAATAGAACACAAATAAATTGAAACAGAATAATCATAGAAATGATGAAAGTGGATAATAATATTCTTGAAGTCATCCAAGAAAGAAAAATGAGGTGGTTCGGAGACATTAAAGGGATGGAGCAAGAAATAATTCGGAAGGTGATTTTGGAATGGAATGCTACTGACAGAAAAAAGAGAAACCAGGAGAACAATTTATATATGTGCGAAGGAATATGAATAGTTTGGAACTGACGGAAGAAAAGGCTCAGTAGATATGCATGTATGGGAGAAATTACCTTTGCTTGAAAGAAAACGGCTGTAGTGCATAAAAAACTATAAATAAATAAGTACATACATATATATGACTTCCGTAATATATAGGGCCTCTTATTTCGCACTGTTTACGCTCAAGGGCTTTTGTGTTGCTTTTCAAGCTTTAAAAAAGTTGTGCTATTTCATCGACTAATAACATTGCCTGTGCTGTGCAATCCTCAACCAGTCCGCGCGGAATGCTACACGGCTCACGCCATGAAACGTTAATAATTAAATAGGGAAAGAATTACAAAAAACTGTAATTACATTTGGAACAGTGATCCCAGGTTTTAATGGTTATTCCCCTCTAATAAAACGAAGTTAATGTAAAAGTACTCTGTTTTTTTTTTTTCCTGGGATTTTCGCTTCTGTGAGGCAGGCATATATGCTTAGTTGAAAGGTAAAGGATGCCAAACCATTGGAGTGGGTTTATTTAAAGGGAAATTTGCGGCTGTAATTTAGGTTTTGCAACTATCGGATTACTACAAGGGTAGCTTTGCTTCCCTGGCTTCGTTCACACTAGTGTTTGTTTTGCTTTGCTTTATTCTGTTTTTATCTGCAGGGAATAACTTCAATGGAAAGCAAAGTGCTTGTTTAGCAAAGAGTTCGACGTCCCATTGCCTGGATGCTTATTGATTTTCGTTTAAAGGCATTTATGGGCTCTATTTGAAAATCAGAATATGGTACGGGAGGGAATTTCCCTTAGCGGGTGTATTGGGAGGTTGCTGTAATGCACAAAGTTGCCTATCGCTTACGGTAGAGGATCGAATAAAGAACTGGCATTTGTTAAATTTATTGAAACAAATAGTAATGGTAATGTATGAGGTTAAGGGTTTGACTGTCATTATATAGGCACTCATTTGGAAATGTTTTTCGGTTTTACCAGGTTGGTAGGCCAATTCTGGAATATTTAATGCCATAAAATTTCGCTTAATTTAATTTTCTTGTTTTGGGTTTGGAGGATCAGGTTGGCAGGTGGCTTAGCGAATAACTGTCCTAAGTTCTGGACTGTGGAGAACCTCCAGAAAACCTACTTCTGTGGGTGCAGATGTTAGGGACGTCATGGGTTCGAGCTTACCGCCTTGAATTTTCGCCCCTTGCGCCGATCTCTTCACTCCTGCTCGCAGAGCTTCATAGGCACAGTAGGATTCGCATTGGGATTACTAAGGAGGGGATTCAGCACTGTGACCAATCTTGTTCCATTACAAATTCTAAATCTGTTGCACTTAATTCTGCCAAAATAGTTCAGTTATTAGTATTCATTAATACAAAAATTATTTTAAATATCTGGTCCATATGCTCTAAGTGGGAAATTCCATAAAGAAGGAATGAGGCGAGTTGAGACAGAAGGTGGCTGTCCAAAGAGTGCAGTGCAGTGCAGTGCAGAGGGCAGGGTCCAAATATTTTTACTTAGTTGGAAAACTCCCCTGATAAGCCAGGACAACGGACATTACCCATTACTGTGGTTCAGAAGTGGTCCCAGCGGCCGATTTGAAGACCGGCAACTGATCTACTGGAGGAGGAAGTTGTCCAGACGGAGCATATCATCCTGCCATGCACCGCTTAGACCCTCGCCGATACTTCTGCCCTGAAAGAGAGCTCCAGATGAGAGATGATGTGAAATGATAATGGCTGGAATAATGGAGGGACAGAAAATTCGGGGGATATAATTAACCTACCCAACATTCCCCTGGGATCCGGGAGAATTTCAGAAAAAAAGCCATGGGTGAGGGAGGTCGGCACAGGAATCGAACCTGGGACTCTCGATTGCGAACCACCGAGTAGCCGCCTGAGCCATTCCTGTTTGTTCATAGGCCATGTATGTACCTCTGTGTCGAATTTCTCTCATTCTTCACATAATCAACGACCATTTTGACGTAATCGTTTCAGGTAATTTTGGACACCACAGTTCTTCACCCGCCCCATTATATTTGCCGAATAAGGTTGCAAGCTTTACATGTTCTCACGTAACGTTCTACAATGCTCATTTTAACTCAACATTTCAGAAACATTTGTGTTAAAATGGTCAGGGCAAAACAGATATATGTGAAATGTTGCATTTCCCTTACTACAAACCATTGTACAAATGCCACAGTAAAAAATTAGCCACCTCATTGTTTACATATTTTTAAACCGATAGTGTGAAACCTGAGTACTAAATCATTAAGTGATATTCTCTACAACTCCTAACAATTAGATTTTGAAACAGAGTGAAACAAACGATTTGAAACAGTAGTGCAACTAGTCAAATACACCATACAATACTTGTTAAATTACTTTAAATATGTTACTTGATATAGGTATAGAATTTTATATAACCCAAAGAAACATATTTAAAGACATGTTTTGTTGTCAGTTATCACTGAGGTACAGCATTGGACATTGATTTCTGTTGCACGCAATGCGGTTTGCATGAAAAGGAAATGATATTAAATTGGAAGTTTTATTATGATCGTATGATGCGGAAATCGAACTGTTCAGGGATGTCAGATTAAAAAAGTGTGTGCCCTACCTGTCGCAAGTTATTCTGCTGACTGTTCTAAATTTATACCGACTTAAAGACACGCCTTAGCCGAACAAGATTAGGCCTCGTAAATTTTAAGCTTTAAATTTGGCACAAGTTTAAAACTGCTGGCGAGCTCCCCATAAAGAGACCTCTTTCCGAATAGTCTGCTATGGAATTAACCATTAATAGAAATAAATGTGAATATATTTGGTGTATGGAGGGTGTGAATATTAATAGACTTTGCATATTGCTATTGTAAAGATAAAGCGAAAATCAGAATTCGGCATTTGTCGTCACAAAAGGCATGAAAATATTTGACTTCAGGAAATCTGAAGGAATCTACTTGATAAGTGAGTATTTTGGAAAACAGCCTTTAAAATGTTATTAACAGCTCAGCGATTAACGAGATTTTTCTATAATTTTACTTCCTGTCCCATAACGACGCCACATCTGACAAAACAGTTGAAGTACCAAATAAAGTGGAGTTCATTTGGGGCTGTAGCTAGCGAAGAGACATAGGCATTCAAACCTACTGTTCTAAACATAAAAGGAACACAGGCGAACTGTCGACCAGAAGCCAGTTTCTTACAAATTGATTCATATTATTCGAATATTTTTTGAACGCCAACTGTTCATAATCAATTTGTAAATTTAACAAATTATTTTTTGTTTCTATTTTTTTTTCTTTTTGCACCTCGTCAAACAAAAACTATAAATGTTAAAGCAATTCCATAGCGTTCAGATTTTTCTAACCTTAAGTTTATTGCTTTGTAGTATTTCCTTTGTACCTACAGGAAATATTTATAAGATTAGTACCTCGGTCAACATGAAGCACATGAAAATACTATTTATAGGAAGTTTGTAAAAATGGGAGAAGAGTAAATGGGGTGATGCAACACACAATATTTTTGTGTCACTTTATAGAGAAAAACATTTTGGAAAGAGGGCAAATTTCAGCCTATTCTTCGATAAGGCCTGCTGTACATTTGGTAGTACTTTTAAGTATGGTAGATTTTGTCCATTCAAACCATGCAATTTTTTCTTTACAAATGTATTTTTTCTTCTGAACATATTCGTCTGTGAATCACTTCTTCTGGTATAAATAATCTGATTTTACAACAACTGATAAATATGGTACTGATAAATATTAAACAGAAGTTTCATCTAAAGGAGATTGTCTTATCCTGCTTAGAAAAATTATTGCGTAAAGGTATTTCAGTAAACAAAGAATGTATGCCCTTAAATCCCGCGCAATATGTTGAACGATATGTTGCTGATATGTTAAATGGTTTCGGAGTTTCAGTTATGAATTTAGCAGATAAGATTGCCAAGTGAATCTTCCCTCAGAAGTCGGTGTACGAACTTAACATATATTAGTTTCGCATTAGCACTTCTGACTGCCATGCTGTTGTGTATGTGCGCAGACAAATGTGACTGTTGCTGAAAGCTGTAGCCTACAAACGGTGCTGTGATGTCCACTTCTGCATGAGCGAATCGCATTTAAACCCCGGTTTGAGCTGCAGATAGTGTTATCGGAGTGTGTGGGCACCTACCTCTTTGGCCTATGATGACGTAGCTCTGTGATTTGGTGCATTGGGTGTCAAAGTGATGTTGTGTAGGAGATTGAATTGATTTTATTGAAAAGCAGCGGTTTAGTACAAAAGCTCCACATTAACACTAAAGTATAGACGATTTTATAATTACATAGATATCGTAATGTGTTCACAGCAGTAAAGCGAAAGCAGCGCCTATCATATTATAATCTGTACTCAGGAAATATATTCTGTTTTCTCTATATGGCTAAAGTTAAAATTGGATGGCTTCTTACTGGATGGAAATAGGATAGCAACAAATTTTACTCTAGTCAGTGAACAATTACATTTTATTCATCTACACTAGAACAAATTTATGTCTTCATATAGCCTTCTCCACCTATTGTAGTTTGCTTTTAAACAGCGTCTACAGGCTGCTGTTTCCTTTCCTCCTTCTACTTCACGTCTTCACGTCTTTGGACTTCTCCCGGCTCCATTTTGGTCTGCCTATTTTTTCTTCGGTCTGCCGTGGGTCCTGTACCGTTTTGGCTTATAGTTTGTCTATTTTAGGTGTTCTGTTATTATTCATTCTTTGAGCATCTTTTCACATTGCTTTTGATATTAGCAATAATCAGATAAGATGAGATTTTACTGTGCATATTCCAAAATTTTACATTTTACAACTTTTGGCTAAATTTATTTGTCTTTACCTTGTTGCTACTTTGGCTCACATGACACCCTGGTCTTCTGCTCTGCCAGGTAGCTCTTAACCTCCATGCCCTCTTGTTACTTAATTAGTCCCATTCTTCCCCCTCATTTTCTTTTCTTATATTCTCTACATTTCTGGCCCATTTTTCTTCTATTTTCTGCAAGAACTCGCCAATACTTCTTACCTTGTTTGCCTCCCTGCCCGTTAAGTTTTATAACTAGTATCCTCTTCTGTACTTTCTCTAATTTTTCCTTCCAAACATTTTACGGACATTGCAACCTCCTCGCATTCTGTTACATAGTGTTCTATACTTTCTTTTCACCCAAACAATTCTCAAATTCCCTTTTCCCTACCTCTTATCCCTCTTAGAAATATTGTTCCTGTTCTCGTTCAAGCTAAACCTTCCCTCTCTTGCCTAATGCAGTAATCTACATATACTTCTCGTCCCCAATTTATTTTTATTTGCTTGTAAAATTGTAATGATTTAATGTTTTCTAGACTTCCCCATATTTCCTGTCTTTCTATATCTTGTATTCTGCATTTTACTAATTTATCCACATCACATGTATTCGTTTCCTCTAATCTCCATATATCTCCAATTCCTATTTTTTCCATAATTCCTCCTTTCTCTGCCCACCAACTATTATGTTAGCAATAATATGAATTATTTCTTTTTCTTTTAATTCTTTCCTGATATTTTGAGTGCGCTTTTGTCTTTTACAGTATACGCAGCTATTGCTATTACAAATGTTCCTTTCTGATATCTGTATTCTAGTAGTATTTAATTTTGTTGATGTCCCTGTTTCTGATCCGTATATCATTGTTGATACTGCCATTGTAGTGTGAGTCTTTACAGGCTTTATTGTTTAATGTGTTTTATAGTGCCTGTTATGTAGTTAAATTTATTTACTTTCTCAGTAAAATCAGTTTCTCCCTGGTATGAGACACTACATCATAAATACTTGAAATGTGATATTTTATCTATTATTACATTGTGTAACACTGTTGTTCTTCCAACTAGGTTAATTCCTCTAAAAGCCAAAATTTTCTATATATATGCTTGCAATTTCATTCCATATTTAATGGCAGTTTTATTTAAACGGTGCAGCATTTTCTGTAGATCGTCTTCATTAGTGGCCTTAGTATCTGCTTAGCTCCTGATAGACTAATCCAACCATTAACTTTATTTGACCAAATTCTTACTATTTCGTCAGTACACAAATTAAAACGTACAGCTGATAAAGGACAGTATTGCCTTACAACACCATTAATTACCACCGGTTCTCTTTCATTTAGTTTTGCTTTTGTTTCACTACACGTAACTCATATAACTTCAACTACTTGTAGTAGCATACCTCTGCTTTTTAAAATCGTTCCCAGTGTCGTTCGTGATACTTTGTCAAATAATTTATAATAGTCAATAAATAATAACTATGACCCTAAATTTTGTTCCCTTCTTTTCTTCTGTAAAAGTAAAACATTGTTTTTCTCTTCTAAAACCTGTTTTCTATCTTTCTGTTATTTTATTTAATCATGCACGTATTTTTTGCATATATTTTATAGGCATCACGTAATAAGCTAATCTCTGTGTAATTTTTAGGTCTTGTACTTTCACCATTTTTAAATATTTATATCACTTCAGCTATCTTCTCTTCTTGGAACATCTCTGTCCTTTCCCAGTACTTGTTATATAGGCACAATTATATTTTTGCTATTGTTGCAAAAGGCTATTATTATATCTTCTTCAAGGAAATTGAGACAATCGTTTAAATAGATTGCTTCATTAGGTATTTTGTTATAGCTACAAAAAGGCCCTTCGAAGTCAGATGTTTAAAAATTATTTGATTTACACTGGTGTTAAAATTCTACCCTTTTCATTGAGATACAACTGAACAACACTTCATATGTAGCAAGTATTGTACAACTAAATCGGTAATAGTGGTATCTTTAAAATAGCTGACATCATAAAAGTCTAATTGAAAACAATATGAGCTTTAAGCAATTCTACATTTTTATGAAGCAAAAGTGTGTCTGTGTCCTAAGCTTGACACATTGTGCCCGCCTCGGTAGCGTAAATAGTAGCATGTCTGCCTCACGTTCAAGAGAACCCAATTTCGAATCTTGATCAGTATGATTTACCTGGATAAGTTTTTCCGGGGTTTTCCCTTATCCTGAAAGACGAATGTCGGGTACGTCTAAGCTCCATGGACCCTGGGCTCATTTGAGCATCATTTCACACATTCCATTCATAAGACTTATCGTTGGAGGACGTAAATTACAATATATATATATATATCAATTTGTACAAGTTATATAAAATTCCATTTGAACTAACAAATGTTTTCAAGGATATATAAGAGAATAAAACTTTGTTAAATCATTTAAAAGTACTATTGCAACTCCCAGAGTCAGGGTATGACGTACTTGTTATCGACATACATAGCCTTTGCATTCTGTCCCGCAAAAAACTTAGGCATTGAGTCAACTTACTTTATTTTATTAAGTGTTTTACAAATCATCCGTTAGAAGGCATTCAAGAAAGGCTCAGCACGTTGCACCTCAGGCATTATTTTATATTGATATAAATCTTGGAGTTTAAATATTGTAAATACTTTGTATAAATCATCAACAGTTATGATGTTGCAATAAATAGTTTAATAAATTACAGCACAAATTTCCTGTATAATATATTTTCACAGGTTGTCTTCCGTCTGAGCACTGTAAAGGAGTCCTAACCCCTTAAAATATGTATTCATTGCATATAAAAGTTACTTGCCACTTCAGTTCTTTGGTTTAATTAAAGTGAAATCTGGACCGTACATCAGACGCAAGCGGTTGAAATTAAACTCCCTTGAAACGTTATGAATTTAATCTTACGGGTCATAAATCATTGTATGACAAACACAAAAGTAATTTCAAGCTGCCATACAGCAAGGGAAAGAAATGCTGCTGTACATTCGAAACTTCACTTATTTGTTGCTGGCAGAACTCGTTAGCATTTTATTCTTTAACCAGTTTCAAATTGCACTGTCATCTGAGGTACAAGCTACGCTGTATTCATACTTAAGTTCTATATTGGAAATTTTCCAATAAAGTATCATTTAGATCCTTGTGGCAAATTTCATTTAAATATACATGAGCACCTAGCACCTCTAACCTAACATACCCTTTACTCCAAAATTTGCCCGGATAAAAATATGGGCTTAGTTCCCTACCTTAGGCTTAATTTTGCTACTAATTACCAATTAATTGTAATGTGAATATAAACCTTGAAAACTCCTATAGAGCAATAAATAGTAATGTTACTCGTATTAAACTATAGCTACGATAAGCTTTTATTACTTTGAAGTGGTATTTATTATTTTAGGCATATAAAGGTATTTATTCCCAACGCGTAGTTTCAAGAAGAACCATTTAGTGACATAATGCAACTTTTAATCCTAGTTTTATTTTATGATTACGAATAGGTCAGCATTTTTTTTAGTCTGCTAAAGAATCAGTGCATATTCAAAGTGATTATATAAATTGTATAATACTAATGGGAATTAATTGTTCTTTCACACTAGCCGTGTGTAGGACGCACTATGAAAGAGCAGAGCCAGACTGATAAATTCAATGCCATAGCCGGGATTTTAACCACGGATCTTCTGGTCTCCGTCCAGCCATTGGCATTGAATTTTTCAGTCTGGTTCTACCCTTTCATAGTGTGTCCTACACACGGCTAGTGTGAAAGAACAATTAATTCCCATTAATTGTACCTAATATTGATCCGAACTGTAAAGTCCGGGCCTTAAAGTACTTACAGCATAGTAAGTCGGCATTAAAGTAGTTGTCTCATGTGTTTATGAGAACTCTAAGTGGTTTACCGGGAGAAGCACGAGTCAATTGGAGAATTTAGTGTCATGTTGGCACGTTGGCCATAGTAGCTCGATGGTTTAGAGCGGTTGGATGGAGACCAGAGGTTCCGTGGTTCAAATTCCGGCTATGGCACTGAATTTTTCAGTTTGAGTGTGTGTGGTGTTTTAGGGCCCGTCGACAACAAGGTCATTTGGGCCTTTTTCAGTTTGGCTCTACTCGTTTATATAATATTAATTTACCTAAATGTCAGATTGCATTAGATATTGTTAGTCTACGCATGGTCTATGGAAGGTTGAAATTGGCCTTTCCCTTATCTTTCAACCTCTGTGGGGATTATGCACCCCTATTGTATAGCATCCCATTCGGATATTACATTCCAAGAAATGGAAAGCTTCTGTTGTAATGTGCATTGGCTGTGAAACAAAAAACCATCCAGCTGTATAATTCTGCTCTATATGAGATATAAAGTGATATAACAGTGTACTGTTGGTTACGTCAGGCGGAAAAAGAGGGCGCAAAGCTGCTTCATCCAAAACGATATAACACAATATCTCCGTGAGGATGGTTACTGCATATTGGCGTTATGGACGACACGCTTCATCCTAATTAACATATGATATTTTTGACGTCAATACGCATGGTATATTTAACTTCAAAATTATCCATATTATCCATATTGTATATTGAATTCATAGACAAAATTTCTCTATCCGCTCTTGTACAAACTATTCCTGCAACTTCATTTCTTCTGATACGTTTTGTAAATGCACTTTCAGACCTTACAGTAAAACTACAACCAAATAGATAAAATAATCCAAATAAAATTTAAATAAACAAAAGTATAAAAAAGAAACAAACCGCCAACTTTACCCAAAAGTTACTGTACACTACAACTGGTACCCAGCTACCTTCTAAAACTCAAAGAACCCTTAACACAATAATTCTAACTTCGAGAACCCAGGAATATGTGTGCAAGTAACTAACACAGAAATCTACTCAATTCAATTAGGCATAAGCACATATATTAAATTACTAGAGCTCGGATTCATTATGTTGTATTCCTTGATAGACGAATACAAGTAAATAATAAATTTATTCCACATATAAGAGGTTTATTTATAAGTTTTATATTGCATATGAATACATATTTAAGGCTTTAGTGTATATTTAACTCATTCGTGCATATTTATGCATTTATTGTACTTTTCCTGCAATGATTCTTGTATTTCACTCCGATACTTTAAGAAGAAAAATACGATTTTTTTATTTTTATTTTTTTTTTATTTTTTATTTATTTTTTTTTTTTTTTGCTACTCTATTTGTGTAGGACTTAGCTAATATGTTTCTCAATATATAAAAGGGAACCGAAAATGAGAACTTAACTATCAACAATGAACACTTTATGATATGAAAATACTCCGTTTAACAAGTTAAACTAAATAGCGTTCAACAATCATGCGGTAAATCTTCTTTTTGGTTCGGTGTGGCCGTTACGTCATAAAGCTTGATTAATTTTTATTAACGAAACAGTTTGATACAGGGATAACCTTTCCAAGAATTAAAAAGTGTAATTTTATTTAACTTTTAAGCTTGTATTATCTGCTGCAGAATTGGCTGCATGTGTATTTGCAGAAGGCTCTCACAATATGGCGAATTGTTTACATTTGAAGTACATGTGGATCATAGTTGCAGTTTTGTTTACAGTTCAAATTATCGACTTGAATGTTATTTATTCAAGGATATTTGAAGATTTGCTATAAATATGGGTAGAATAAAGGGTTCTGGTTGGAGAAAGGCAGTGTTTTGTCCTAAAAGCACAGAAAGCAGTGACATTGAAAGTGTATCTAACCTTCCTAGTAGCAGTAAATTTTCAGCTTCTAGAAAACAGTTGTCTCACATTCAACCAGATGATGACAACAGCTTTTGCGTACATAACAGTGGAGATCAGAAGAATTTTGTAACTGTAGAGCTATCATTGTTGTTCAAACTAGTGCAGAAAAGTACAGTATTATGGTGCAGGAATGTTGTAACTTTTGGTAAGTTAGCTGAAAAACATGTTGTTTTAGTTTTTTGCATTTTCCCACAAGTTGCAATTTTATATGTTTGGGTACATTTCTCAGCAACCACTTATGTTAGAGGTCTGAAACTTTTTGCACTGTCACAAATCATTATGTTCATTAAAATGACCGTAAATATATTTTCGAGTAAAACATTTTGAATTTTTAAAAATTTAAAATCTGTGCATTTTAAGGGAAAGAATAATGGTATCAATTCAACATTTTTTGGTCTATATACTTCACGATATAAAATTCTAACACAGTCATTTTATGCATAACTGAGTACTTTATTTCTAAAAAAAAATTGGATTATTTGTGGAAACAGTTATGGCGGTTATGTGCAAATAAATAAAATTTGTTTAGAAAATTTCGTTTGTTGACGTCATCTTAGAAAGCATCTGAGATTAGTTATGGATTTATATGACATGTTTTGCTTTGTCAACATATTAAGAAACAGTTGCTTGTTAGATGGTATGAATTTCATTGCCTTGTGACAAAGCAAACCCATGAATTTTGATTTTTCAACAGTGTGTAGTTAAACGCAAGCATTGCGCTTTCCACACATCCCTCTGTCCTTAAACTAAATAGCGTTCAACAATCATGCGGTAAATCTTTTTTTAAGTTCGGTGTGGCCGTTACGTCATAAAACGTGATTAGTTTGTATTAACGAAGCCGTTTGACACAAGGATAACCTCTCCAAGAATTAAAATGTGTAATTTTATTTAACTTTTATGCTTGTATTAATGTGCTGCTAATCCTAATTAATGATGTATGAGCAACGCGAAAACGAACATTACAATGCTGAAGGAGGAGCGCAGTAAAGCTTATTTGGTGTGATGGAAATTCCATGATGGATTGATGGAAATCCCACACCTAACAACAGATGGAAATATATTACTGTGCAAGTGTGTTAAAACACTAAGTTTATTTTTTGTATTTTCAGAATATTTTAAACATCAGTGTGATTAGAAGTGACATTTGCCGTTTTAAGTGACATTGAATTGTTTATTGCAATTTGAGACATTTGAAATAATGTATTTTACTTTAAGTGCATATTATAAAGTATGTGGAGCATTTTTACCAACGTTTGTACATGTATGCATGCATAAATTCATATTTATAGTGCTATAAATCCGATCTCTATTAATAAAACAGTGTACACACTTTATTTAAACAATTTATTTAAATATGCAATATTGGTTACTGTTTTAAAATATCCAAAATATTTGTTTTCATAAGCGAATCAAAATTTAGTTAATGTCAGGTTAATAATTATACAATATCTAGTTCTCTTTGTTCTCTTTCTTCAAACCCTATACATTCATTAAGTTATTACATCATTATTCTTTTTAAATTCCTTAGCACTTCACAGCATAAATGCAGTTCACTAAACAATATGAAAATTCCACCATATGGTTTAATGTGTACTTCACAGACTAGAGTTTTTAATATAAATTAAAAAGCGCATCCTAATATGATAGATTTGAACTACCACCGTGCTAAACGCAAGTTTATAATTTTTTTTTCCTTTTTACTTCTTCTTTTCTTAATTTCCTTTCCCGCTATCTTGGATTGATAATAGAATATCTTCCCCATCACGAGCTCTTTGCGTATTTTTAGCGTTTCTGGTGCTCTAGAATAAAGGAACTGACCATTTTGGCGATTTTGCTTCCTGCTCCCGAGCTGCATAGTTTGATTTGGCTTAGGCTCTCAGATATATATTTAAGGTTATTTAAGTTTACAGGCCTAATAAATCCTAATAAATATTTTTGCCTTGGGAGTGTTGGGCACTTACATGATTTGCGCCTAGGTTCCAAATTATTGGCACATGGATTCTATATAGATACATATATAATGTGTAACGAATGTACCATTTTGTGTGTGAGTGTGTGCGTGCGTGCGTGTGTGCGTATGCGCGCGTTTTAGACAATGATCCGTCAACTTTTATCCGGAGCCACAAACCCGATGTGTTTTGATGAATTTAAACCTATGCTAACTTTGTGTAATTTTATTGCAATTGTTATTGTAATTTTGTGACTTCCATATTTTTAATCCAGTGAGTTGGCGTTATGAAGAGCCCTCAGCTCCACTTATTAAAGCTTTATTCAGTAATTCGTTCTAGTTCACACAAAATGTACAGCCAATTATGACCCATTAAAATTTTAGAAGAGCAAACCTCTATAGGTATTAATTTATGAAACCCAATACTTCAACATAATATTCCCTTAAAATAGTGTTTCATTTTAGGTGCTTAGTGGTTAATCCTTTGGTTGAGCCATTCTCTTATCCTATAGCGAGGTTCTGATTGTGTATAACAGCAGCAGCGGCAACAGCAATAATAATAATAATAATAATAATAATAATAATAATAATAATAATAATAATAATAATAATAATAATAATAATAATAATAATAATAATAATAATAATAATAATAATAATAATAATAATAATAATAATAATAATAATAATAATAATAATAATAATAATAATAATAATAATAATAATAATAATAATAATAATAATAATAA